>JAVTVY010005116.1:0-40595 GCA_036873755.1 Hanleya hanleyi | reverse complement strand
GGTTACAAGGCTTTGAAAGCCGAGGACCAACATATTTCAGTGATGAATAAATTTCAATAATGGCAAGAAGTCGAAAACCTCCATTTGTCATGCCCATATGACATTTTCTGTAGAAGGCCGTAACATTTCGTTCATGTTTCCTCTCCGCCTTTTCTATGGACATCCGGATTTCAACGTGCCTGAAATAGAATCAATCAGTGATGAGCTTGAATGTATTGGTCAGATCTGACAGTGCGGTTTGTTTCATCGTCAATAATCAGATAATCAACACATTAGAAAAATGGTATTTGCGACCCAGCACGGCGCTCAACGTAAAGAGGATAGTTCAAGGAATGGTTGGTCCAGTTTCGAGATAATGTGACTGAGTAAAGTATCATGAAAAATCAACATCATACTTTTTGAAACTAGAAAATCGAAATTTTGTTAGTAAATCTATACAAGAACTACATATAGACGACGGTAGGAAGATAACAGATATACATGAGATATTAAACGAACAGAAATCATTCTATGTAAATTTATATACAGAGCAGAAAAACACAGAGAGGGATGAGATTAACTTGAGTGATCTTTTAAACGATTGCGAGGTAAACAAAAAGTTAACAGATGAAGTAAAAAATGCACTAGAAGGTCCAATAAGATATCAAGAACTTGCAAATGCACTTGGAAAAATGAAACAAAATGAAAGCCCTGGGTCAGACGGATTTACAGTGGAATTTTTCAAGTTTTTTTGGAAGGATATAGGATATCTTCTCCTTAGATCAATAAACAGTGCTTATGAATCTGATAAAATGTCTACAACACAAAGACAGGGTATTATTTCATGTATCCCGAAATTGGGTAAGCCAAGATTTTTTATGAAAAACTGGCGCCCAATCTCTTTATTAAATGTTATATACAAAATGGCAGCATCTTGCATTGCCGAAAGGATTATAACGACACTTAACTCTATTGTATCACAAGATCAAACAGGTTTCATAGCGGGTCGATTCATCGGAGAAAATACGAGGCTTATGTATGATGTATTATTTGAAACAGCGACTCAGAATATCTCGGGGATGATCTTAACCATAGATTTTGAAAAAGCCTTCGATACAGTCTCATGGGAATTTATAGACAAAACTTTGGAATACTTCAATTTTGGTATGTCTATAAGACATTGGATAGCAGCATTTTATAATGACTCAAAATCTTGTATAATCCAAAATGGACATATGTCTCCTTTCTTCAATCTCGGTAGGGGCTGTAGACAAGGAGACCCACTTTCCCCTTATATATTTATTCTTTGCGCGGAAATTCTAGGAATTCTAATTAGGAGTAATGGCAAAATCAAAGGTGTTAAAATATTCGGAAAAGAGTTTAAAATATCCCAGTATGCAGACGATACCTCACTTTTCCTAGACGGCTCAGAGTCGTCCCTGCGAGAGACTTTGCGTGTACTTTCTGCCTTTCACTTGGTATCAGGTCTTAGAATAAATTATGATGAAACCTCAGCAGTTTGGCTTGGTCAGTCGGGTGCTCTTGAATGTATAAAATCGATTAAGGAGGTGAAATGGGTGGAAGAGTTCACGGCCCTTGGAATCCGCTTTAGTAAAAAGGTGGATGATATTATAGAACTGAATTATCGATCAAAATTACTAGAAATGAAAAAACTTTTAAACTTGTGGAACATGAGAGATCTTACTCATATAGGTAAAATACATATTATTAAGGCACTAATTTTACCGAAAATTGTACATTTACTAACATCGTTGCCCTCTCCAGACCAAAACTACATGAAAGAGTTAGAAAGTCTATTTTTTAATTTCATTTGGAGGAAGCAAAACGATAGCGTGAAGAGGGCAACATTGTATAAAAGGTATGAAAACGGTGGCCTACAAATGATTGACATATTTAGCTTCGCAGAGTCACTTAAATTAAGTTGGATTAAACGCTTACTAACGCAAAGTTCTAGCTGGCAAATTTGTCCTGACCAATACTATAATTTGAAACAGACTATGGATAAAGGTCCCCAAATAATAAAAATTATCATGAAAAATACAAAAAATCCGTTTTGGACAGAAGTACTGGTGTCATGGAAAAAGATGGTGGAAATTTGTTATACTGGAGAGACCTTAATTGCAGGAATTTTGGCGCAACCTCTATGATACAATGAAGAAATAAAAATCCCATTCATAAAAGATTGGTATATGAAAGGAATACGTCGTATTCAGGACATAGTCAAAACAGATGGCACTATATATTCCATCGAAGAGCTGAGAACTTTGTATAAAATAAAAGGAACTTATTTGAATTTGAACGGTTTGATCTCGGCAATCCCCCAAAAATGGAAAACCAGTATCTATAATAACACTCAAAGTTTATATATCGGACCAGTCTTACCTAAACCTCTTTCCATCCTTGCACCCTGTAGGAAAGGAAGTAAACATATATACCAGTTTCTTTTGAACTCGAAAACAAAGAACATAATTAATATATGGGAGGAGAAATGGAACCACCATTTTGGTGAAACCATCGATCCAGACCAGTGGAAACGGATATACCTTATGCCGTTTAAGACCACAATTGAAACAAAACACCGAAATTTTCAGTTTAAACTTTTGCACAGAATTATACGAACAAAACATTCCTTTTTAAAATAAATCTGATAGATAATGAAAATTGTAACTTTTGTAAAATTAAGAGTGAAACAATATTTCACCTCTTCATTGAATGTACTCTAGTTGAACGCTTTTGGCACGAAGTGGAGCAGTGGTTGAGGACGTTTGGTTACGAATATCATTTCTCTCCCCACAATATTATATTTGGGATCGTGGCAGCCCCTTCTGTTATAAACCACTTAATATTAGTGGGAAAATATTACTTATATAGATGTAGTATACAAAACCAGACCCCAAACATGACTGCATGGTTAAACACGTGCAAAATTATATTTAAATCAGAGCTACATATATCCATCAGTAAAAACTCGCTAGCCCTCTTTCATGGAAAATGGCATTCTTTTGAAGATGTGTTGAATAAGTGAGAAGGAAGTATGTAATAACTCAATCGGTTTCTATTTTTATTATCATTGTTTTTCTTTTGCTTTTTTTTGTCCTATTGTTGCTACGCTCAGCTATAGATGGCTGATATGTTTATACCTTATTTTTGGGATTTGTATCCTTTCACTGGTTTTTACTACTCTTTCATTGTACGTCTGGACTGTCACTATTTAATGTAAGAGTTTGTTATATACAAGTGGAAATAAAGTCAATATAAAAAATAAAAAAAGTATCATGGCGCTTCGGTGAGGCAGCAATATCAAATGGCGGCATGGAGGCTGTCGTGATATCAATGACACATTGTTGATAACGACGTTAAGTTAGTCCGACGATGATATGCGGCCATTTTCCATGATTTTGCCCGTTTTCCCCAGTAGGTTATCTCCCTTCCCTAAGGTTACGAGATAGGGATTTCCTTTGAAATTCTAGTTGACCGATAAGTTTGCTCAGCAACATCCATCCAGTTTGATAAATTTTGATCGACATTATGATTATTTTCAAACAGTTAGAATATAAGAAAACGTTGAATACTATTTGAATGATTTTTTCACGAATAAGTTCAAAAACAGGGCTATTCCCTGTGTTTTCTGGGTTATCAAATGGGCTTTTTCAGGCGATTGAGGTGCGGAAAAGTCTATTTGATAAGTTTACTGAGAGATAGTACGATTATCTATAACAGTGAGGAAAAGAATGACATTATGAACATGTCTTTTGGAGAAGAAATGCAATGATAACGTTATCAGAGAGATGAGTACCCTATTTCATCTCAGCAAAAACACGTGTATACTCCGTCACCGCAACCGCCGTCGTCGTAGTCATATTTACTTTATTATCCCAGTTATATTATGATAAAGTCGAATGCTATGTTTGAAATTGAAATATTCCTATAAATTTATTAAAAGAGTAGATTTTAAAGGAATGAATGAAGTATGAGAGTGGAATGTTAATGTATACTATGCTAAAATGTCATCTTACCAACTGATTGAAAAATATGCATAAGTATTAAACTATTAGTTTGATGAAACTATAAGGAAATCATGTAATAAGTGAAAGTTTCACACCTCTAGCTATTACTATTCCCAAGATATAGGCCTACTTCCGGTTTGATAGCATCATTATGACTACATGGATTAACGTCGATTAATCCCTTCGTTTAAAACACACACTGGAGAAGATCCCATGCTCACAACTCCTACCGTTCGGGAGATATGGACTGTTTAAGGTTTGGATGACGTCACTTTCGGTTTGATCGCTATTGTTTTAAAACTCGAGATATTCTACACATAACATCCGCGGGAATCTACTGAACAGATTTCGAGATCCTAGGTCAACGGGTGTCGAGGTCTAATTGTTGATAAGCAAAAACCTTTGGTCAACATGTTCGAGGTAGGAGAAAATCGGTATAGTGTCATACAATACTACTGTTACAGGAAGAAATTATTCTTGTAGCAAAAATATAACACCTCACAGCAAAATGGCTTTTCAACCAAGATTACATTTCCAATGCATGTCATCAATTTAGTTGAACTGTTTGTCATGTAGACGCATAATTCATCAACACGCGTAGGAAACTAATAAACAGACTGTGGGTTGCATTGATGAGTACCGATGTGAGTATTGCTATTTTCCGTTCTTCATGATCATCTGAAGCAAAATTGTTTATACATCATAACATTAGGGTTAATGATGCTACCCAAAGGGCTACTATTGGATCACCCATGATTATTCGTAATAGAGAGTTTATATGATATATACGAACTGTTTTCTCATTGCAATTACCTGACCTAGACGTTAATAGACCGATGCGGTTATGTAACTCAGCGTTCCCGGTTTCGATTTTATTGCAAATATTGACATGTATGTAAGGTTACTTCGATCATGGACATTGATATTGATATTGACATTGATATTGATATTGTCATTGATATTGATATTGATAATGGCATTGATATTGACATTGATATTGACATTGATATTGATACTGATATTGACATTTATATTGACATTTATATTGACATTGGTAATGATATTGACATTGGTATTGACATTGATATTGATACTGATACTGATATTGACATTGATAATGATATTGATATTGACATTGACATTGACATTGATATTAATATTGATATTGACATTGATATTGACCTTGATATTGATACTGATATTGATATTGATATTGACAATGATATTGATATTGACATTGATATTCCTACGAATTAGGCTACCATCTGCAAATTATCCGGTAGTGAGTCAGTCAGTGAGTGAGTCCATCCGAATCCTTTCGTCGGCAAAATAAGGAGAACCTTTGACATTAGAACCTTGATTTTTTGCATGAAGGTGCATTAGGGGACTGTTACCAGCAAGTTCTGAGCTGACCTACTTTTGATGAAAATTTCTGGTGATTTTTGATGAAAATCACTGATGATTCTGGCTTGGGCTGTGCCCAATATAGGCAGAATTTCAGCTTGGGCCGGGGGATTTCCAAGAGTTCAGTTCGCGTCGGAGTCGTAATGCCTACCCTACTTCGTAGATCCTGTGACTTTAGTCACACTGCCACGTTGATATTGACATTGATATTTACCAAGGACGACAGCGGCTAGTAACTGATGGTGGATGTGCGGTTCGTAAACGCTATTTCGGAACATGAAGGGTTGTGAAATATATTTTACCGCTATGAATCAATCATGTCTGGAATCTCCGCTATTGATCGACCGGGCAAATAAAAAAGCGGTTTAGAGCTGTTTTCTTGAAATAGCTTAGTAGACCGATCAGATGTCGGAAGTGATAGCGACCTGGGATAATATTGTCGCAGTAAATCCCCCTTTTTGACTAGAGACTAATGCCACACGAACAGGCAATATGATACGCCAGGTGGCGCGAAGCTTCAGGTCATTATTGTGAGAGAGCGAAGATGTGAGAATTCCAAATGCGAGACATATTTGATTAATGATTGTAAGTCACGGATTCTGAAAAAAGAACATATTCGTCATTGTTTTATACATGTATGTCAATAAGAAATACGGAAAAGCCCGTTTTATGAGGCAAAGGCGACAACGTGTCATCGTAAATTAACTTCGGCGTGTCATTCTCTGTTTAATAGGTCTGAGTACAAAATTTCTATGACAGCCTGGGATGAAGATTAGATAAAACAAGTGAGAAATGACTACATTGCAGTCAAAACCTGCGGCTGTGGCAATAATACAGTGAAAGCCATATCAGCGGAGAGAGTGGACTTCATATGTGCACTTATTCGGTCACGTTAGAAAAGAGAAGATTATCTTATTTGCATCTGAATATTATAGCAATTCAATCATCTTGAAATGTATATACATACTGTTCAGTGAAAATAGCTGAAGACAATGTGTCGATCGAAAGCTTTTAAGCGACTGAAGTTCCCTATGTCTTGATGTAAGATAATAGACGTCTGAACGGAAATCAACGAGGCAATAATTAATTCCACCGAATATAGTTGCAAATGAATTCAAAAGTGCCTGAAGACAGGGTTGTCATATGAGATCGGAGGTTGAAAAGGAAAGTGTGACAGAGATCACACTCGTTCAGCGCATGCGTATTTCAAAAAGAACAACAACAACAACAACAACAACAACAACAACAACGCAAGCCTCCCGTAGACCTGCGTGCCGCAGGTAAAAATGAATTCTGCATTATTGATATCAAGACAAGGGTAGTAAAGTTTACCAAGCAGAAATGAACTATATCTCTGATGAGAACAGAAATATCAGAGACATCACCCACCGTCCTATGATTATCAGAAGAAGAAGATGTACGACAGTGAATATTGTCTTTGCAATGACATATCGTACTCCAGATTTCAATTTGACGTAAAAATCAACAACTCAATGCACGATAGACTTTGATGATCATAACATATACATATGCCCGTATATACCTATCTGCCCCGCCGTTTGCTAAATGTATTGTACAAAATTATATGTGTGAGGCATCAAATGTTCTATGTTAATGTTATACGTAACAAACTTCACTTCTAACATTCAATACTCTGCGCTCGTCCATATAAAATAATATCCGCGTCAGTAATCAAAAGACCTATTTCCAAATGTGTATAAAATAAAAATAATACAGACACAATATGTATTTTTTTGGTATAAATTCTCAATATACATCATATAGGTAAAAAAAGAAGTTTGCTGGTGTGGAGCAGTAATATAAGAAAAATAACGAAAAAACCTTCTCAACTTTCTACATCATTATATTCCGACTGCAGTTTCGAACGTAATGTTCTTTTCAAGGAATACTGTTTTCAAATGACAGACTGTCACTGCTATCAAGTCACTGCTTGCTTAAGCCAGGCACGTCGTCTAGCGACCGTTGTGCCCTGTATTTGTATATATACCAGTCTGTCATTTGAAAACAGTATTCCTTGAAAAGAACATTACGTTCGAAACTGCAGTCGGGATATAATGATGTAGGAAGTTGAGAAGGTTTTTTCGTTATTTTTCTTACATCATATAGTTTGTACAATAATCTAGCTATGGCTTGAAAATATCCTTCCGCCGTCTGCCGAAAAAAATGTAAAGAAAGAGTGCTTAGTTTGTGCAATGGTTTCTCTGTGCTGTTTGTTTCTAGCTACATAATTGCTTGGGTTCATTACTTTCAGAATATATTAGTTGAAATGTTTGATTATGTGATTAAGTCGTTATTTCCAGCTTCTATCCGATGTTTTTATCAATACGCTGTAAGGAGGCAGAGAAGGCAGACGGAGATTATTAACCCTATCTGGCCTGGGCTTTTTGGGACCTGTTGTGGCCTGGGGGGTGGGGGGGTGCGAAATGCGCCCCCCCCTCCCCTCTAATTATTTTTCTTACCCAATTGCGCTAGGGGGCTGAAACTTACCACACTATACTCTTGGGTCAAGTTCTATCAGAAAATGTTTAAAAAAATCCAAGATGGCCGCTTTGATGACGTCACAGTGACGTCATTTTCAAAAACGGCATTTGTGGGTCGATTTTACAGTCAGATTTTCCGAATTTTTTATTTATGCAGTTTTTCCACAAAACTGCATGATAAATTAGTAAATATTAATGTGATGTGAAATAAAATAGTTTTTGCCCGCTTTTCATCGTGGAAAAGCAGAAATTTTGAAGAAATATGACAAAAACATCACTTTTCTGGGACCGCACGTGGTCGCCATCTTGAATTTTCCCATGATTCTCTGCTGGGAACGTTATGCTAATAGGCTGAAAATGACCCCAATATGATAAACTATAAAGTCACGGAGATTCAGCTCTCCATTTTTTGTCGTTCCGGAGACAACGCAGAAATTTTGGTCGGGGGCATTCCCCCCCCAGGCCAGGTAGGGTTAATCTGGGCGTTATTACTTAGTCACTGATGTGAGGTTTTTTACTCATTTCAAATGGTGTGCTTGATCATCAGAATGACAGCAACATGAATATTGTTTAGTGGACACATTATTCTGCCTTCATGATTATTCTGTTTGCGAAGATTGCCAAGATATTCCACTAGATGTAGATCTCAAAATCACCTATCTGCATAAATACTACCTCACACTGCGAAGGCTTCAAAGTTGATACATGAACAATGATAGTGTCTACAGAGACGGTCCACCTAACTTTGTATAGCTATGATGGGGGGCAGTAAACCCTCCACTGAACTCTGCTGCTCAAGTGTAATAGATTACAGGAAAACTAGATAGAATAAAGTAGGCTTCAAAATATGCCGAAGGTCTTTCCTAGGGACACCCTTCAACAAGTTTGTAAGTCCCAAAGTTCATTAGCCCCCAGATCCAAAGTTCCAAGCTTCACCTACCAAGCTCCCAGCTCTTAAGCTCCAAAGCGTCGTATTATTATAAATTTGATTGCTATCTGTTTGTTTGTTTGTTTTTTGTTTGTTTGTTTGTTTCTACATACGACTACAGTTGTGCTCAAGAGTACAAACTACAAGCTTTTAATCCATTATTCAATATTCAACCGTCATCCATTAAAGAATTTCTGCATCCATCATTCAAAAACGTAATTAAATAACAGTATTAGCACTAAATTCAAAGAAAAACAATCATATTATACATAAACATAGGCTAGTTTCCTGTAGGATAGATGCGAAACCTCGCCAGGAAACTATGGGCCCAGAAAGTGATCCACCTCTCTCGGATTCAAAAAGCCCATCTAATAGATCGATGGGATTCAGAAGACTGTGAAACTTTGGCAGGGTACATGTAGCTATGGATTTAGGGAAAATAAGGGAGTAGAGGAGGTATATTTATCATGTGCTTATAGAGCAATAATAGGAAGATTTGTTGAAGATTCTGTTAAGAAAATATGTTGAACTATTTAAGAATACTACCAAATGTACAATGGTGGACGGTTGGACTGGGACTATTCGACCAGTTCACCTGTGTTCAATCATATAATATTAAAATATGATGAAAGTGTCTTAGATGGTAGAATGCTGTGGTCATCAGATTTATTGTATCTTCCTGTTTGCTGAGTGTCAAAAGCACAAAATTATCAAAGAAAGTTCCTCTGATTCACATCTGAAGTTATGATCTAGTGGTAAATTCTACATTCTTCTCATACTGAATATCAGCGACAATAATGTTCGAATCATGGAAGTAAAAGTATGTATAACTTATTCGTTATGACGTCTATCAAACTTACCAAAGTTTTAAAACAATAGGTACAATTAAACGCAACATTAAAAGGGTGTTTTAAAACGATACCAGCGTACTGGCAGGAAGTAAACGATACCAGCGTACTGGCAGGAAGTCATATTACCCGACAGACAAATATACTGACTGCATATTTGTAAAAACATCACGAGGTGATCCCTGTCATAATTTGTATCCCAGCCACGCTTTTATTGTAGCTGTCCATGCGGACATCTTGACATGACACGGTCACACGGCACCTAGCACCGACTTGAGCGGTATTAGATACCAATATTTCGATGATATGATGATGTAATAGCCCTGTCGAGTCATCTGATGGTAAATGATGAACTATGTGACCGCCAGAAAAAAATCCCCGACTCGGTCCAGTATATATAGAATGCATTTTCGTATTCAGAACAAATATCTGTGAGGCCCGACGCCGACCAACCGCTTCATTCTCCACCACATTCTCCACCAAGCACGTGATAGCTCAGCTCATACTAAATGCTGGCTAAGATAAATCTATTTTAAACTAATGTGAATTCGGATAATGGCATGGGAAAAGTGAAAATGTGCACTCACATATAGCAAGTTTCAAGCCAGTAGCCTAAGAGAATGAAGTTCATGTGCATGGCTCAGTATCAGTAGAGGTACCAGTGTGGAGGCTATCAATGTCCGGTGGTTAAATGTGTCCGGCTCGTATCTTCTTACACATTTAGGACATTTTTCTCTACATTAGGTATAAGTGGCCGTCTTTAGTTGAAACAGAAGATGACTTGGGAAAGGACCCCCACTACATTGTTAACCATCACACTTGTACTGTCGATATCAACATTCTTGTAGTTCTTGGATGTTAGAAAAGATAGCTGAGGCGAAAGACCACTATTTGAGCACATCTACTTCAGTGTGAATATGGTGTTCTAGCAAACAATATACGCTCGAGTTTGTGTGGATTTCAATGCGAGTCATAGCTGAGAAGTTTTCTCAGATATAGCACATTTTTTGAAAAAGTTATCAGTAAGAGGAATCTTCAAAATCTGTCCTCAAGAAATGACTAGGACCAGGAATTGGTGTATACTGAACGGATGATTGAGAAAATTGAGTTGCTTGTGAGGATAAAATAATATGTTCACTTTCTGGATTTTCTGTACTTCTAATGTTTTTTAGTGCTTCTGAGTACGATATCTTTTCAGTGATTTTGACATATTGTGCTTTGTTAGCCTCCTTGCGGACAGAACATCCGCCCCAACCGGCGGAGTGTCCAAGTCCGCAATTCGCACATTTAGGGGAGTCTTTATTTGTGCAGTGCTGAAAATCATGCGCACCTCCACAGCGAGGACATTTCACAGACCCGCGGCAAAAACTAACCGTATGTCCCATCGCCTGGCACTTAAAACATCTGGGCACAGGCGGGATATACTGTTTGACTTCAAAAAACCTGTACCCAAGAACAACTTCAGGAGGGAGACTAGACGTTTCAAAATAAAGGAGAATACAGGACGTTGGGGTCTTATCTCTGCCTTTGGTCAAACGTTCTGCTTTTGTTACCTTATCTTTTTCCAACGCCTCAATAACCTCGTCTTCGTCAATTTCTCCGTCCACCCCATAAATAACACAACGTGACCCTGTCTCTCCCCCTTGTACATTTAATGTCCCTACCCATGATGTTGTGCATATTCAGAAGTTTTTTAACTTGACCAAGATTTACACAGGTTATTTGAAGATTTCTGTTCGGCAGTTTTTTAACCATTTTCACTGGGCCGCCCAAAGCTTTGTGTAAATCCTGGCCAAATCTAATTGGGTTCAGGTTACCTACAGGTGTACCACCTATTGTAGTCATAATAACGTTCAAATTTACCTGTTCTTTGTTCGTACGTTGATCTTGACCTTTGTTTTCTTTGCTTTTGTTAGAGTTTACCTGCTCTTTGTTCGTAGGTTGTTCTTGGCCTTTGTTTTCTTTGCTTTTGTTGTTTTTACCTTTGTTACTCTGCTGGGTGTTTTCTTTACGAGTGGCCTTTGATTTTCTGGTGGAACTTTGGCTCGATTGGCTATCAGACCGGTCTCGTTTTCTGGGGTCAAGATCTACGTCCATGTCGTCATCACTTTCATTCCCTTCCATGGTTCTTTGTCTTGTTCTTGAAATCCCGGAAAGTCTAAATACAGGTTATAGTATATAATGTGCACACTAACTATGTGAAAGCACGGGGGAATGGTTAGCACGCACAGTTAGTTATGAACAGATTGGCTCTGGGGCGATTCCGAGCAGGGAATAAGACACAAAGAAGCCAAAATTAATATGCAGAAATGACAGTTGGTTTTTTTTACAAGATTGTCTAACTAATATAAATATAAATAAAGAAAAAAAAAATAAATAAAGCAAATAATTTTTGTGTGTGTGTATTTCAAAGAAATAAATAAGCAAGAAGCTTAGATATATTGGCTACCTGTACAATAAATCCAAAAATGGGGAGGGGGGGAGAGAAAATAAGGTGGAGGGATGCAAATATGGAAAAGACAAAGGAAAAAAAAGAGAGAGAAAGAAAGAAAGAAAGAAAGAAAGGGGGGGGGACAACAAAAAAGGAACCAAAAAAACTCAGAAATGGCATGCAATATAGAAAAGCATATATGTGGTCATATTCCCCGCACTTGAAAATCCGACGATTTTGATTGGTCGATGGCGGTCACTTTAACTTACGGAACAAATTTTCAAATATATTTTGAGAGCACTAGATCAATCGAACATGTGTGCCAAGTTTCAAGGCAATGAGTCCAGCGGTTACGGAGAAGAAAATCTTGGAAGGTTTTAAGGTAAATTCCAATCTAATTAAAATTATATCCCATCTGCTCCCCCATTTGGATATAGCGATATATCCAAATGGGGGAGCAGATAGGATATAATTTTAATTAGATTGGGTAAATTCAAGAGGGCCAAAGGATCTGACAATTGAGCCTCTTCTTAGGATAGGATATGCATTGTATCTAATGGGCGAGAATTATCATGGGAAATTTTAGCTTCGTCGGTGCAGCGGTATTGAATAGAAACTTGCAACAAAATTCGGCGGAAACAATAATAAAAACAATACGAATAATAAGCGGTTTGCAGCCTCTGGCTTGCAACCCTAAGTAGCGAAAGTTTAGTCAAAAGTTCGATTGATATTGATATGGACGTTTAGTAAAGAACGTATTTGCACTCGCAGAGTATATCCGTGCTGTTCTGCCGCTGGGATCAAGGTTCTCGATTAGACCTGTCATGATCAGAGTAGTGAATAAATATAGAGAGAGGAGATGGAATGATATATTGATATTTTACATAACTGATGTGTGCACATAGGGGTCCTCGGCAATAGTGGCAATCACTGATGTTTGACATTATCTAATACTGTAGATAAGGCGAATCTATTCCAGGAGTCAGTAGAGTTGATCATTGTCGAGCATCAATCACAGCCAATATCTGTACGCCTTGTAAAATTTGGATTCCAGTTTGACAAATTAAAATTGCTGGTACAAATGATAGAGAATTAAGAGCAATTACGTATATCTAAACTGTGTCAAATAGAGTGCGCTTATGAAAGGTGGCGTTCACTACGAATACGAAGGGAAAGAGTTCATTGCTGAGTAAGTATATCGTAAATGATTACTGTATTTGCAGTATATTTTTGGCGCTGCGAAAAAAATGGTCTTGAAGCACAATTATATTGCTTTCTGCTAATTCGTTTCGTGAAACTAAAACTTGGTGTTTCTACGTTGTTTTATTTCAATATCCATTTAATACTTTTCATTCTCTTCGTACGAGTTTCCGAGAGTCAGTCGATTCCCTTTTTTCAAACCGTTACATATATCTCATAAACAGTAAGTTTTATTTAGTATATTTCCACTGAGCTTCAGCAGTTTCTCGTGGCAATAATCTGTGCGTATGTCTTCTTTGTCAATGACATTGAGCCCGTGAACGTCCATCCTTCACAATGCTGTTTTTAGTTTCCGCGTCTTTTGAGAATCTGAGCTATTTTTAATACCTATTTCCTTTGCTAACTCTCACGTTGGCGCCACTTGTGAAAGAGATCATGTCAAGGTTTCAAAGGGGCATTCTGTGACTAATATTGTTTGTTTTCTGAGAGACAAGATCAATATTAACAGTGAACGTATTTACTTGGGCACAACACATCAAGATTGTTCTGCCTTGCGGATCAATCTCACGGTTGATACGGTGGTCACGGGAATGAACTTGTGATTAGCATTTTCTTGACACATCACAGAACAATTGTGTGTACATATACCAGAACGGCCTTACAGCGGAGGCGATTAAAACTGATTACCTAACATATCTTTTGAAAATAACCTGGCCGATGACGCAAATCAGGGGGAGATTGACGAAACCATTATACGCAGTCGATCAGGAAGTCAATCTATATAAAGGTATTTGGCAAATTAGAGCGATATGCAAAGAAATTGGCGCGTACTCGGTTCAGGGTTCAAACGATTGTCGGCAAAATTGTACCGTAGATCGACCCGACATTGATTACCATCAATGAATGCACCTTGTGTGTTCATGATGCATCGTCTTATAAAGTACTGTTGAATCAAAGCTGATGTGCCGCACGGTCAGAAAAAAACCCTTTCGGGCATAAACTGGTGAAGGTCATGTCGTATGCTGTCAACACTGATGACAACAGGTTACAAGGCTTTGAAAGCCGAGGACCAACATATTTCAGTGATGAATAAATTTCAATAATGGCAAGAAGTCGAAAACCTCCATTTGTCATGCCCATATGACATTTTCTGTAGAAGGCCGTAACATTTCGTTCATGTTTCCTCTCCGCCTTTTCTATGGACATCCGGATTTCAACGTGCCTGAAATAGAATCAATCAGTGATGAGCTTGAATGTATTGGTCAGATCTGACAGTGCGGTTTGTTTCATCGTCAATAATCAGATAATCAACACATTAGAAAAATGGTATTTGCGACCCAGCACGGCGCTCAACGTAAAGAGGATAGTTCAAGGAATGGTTGGTCCAGTTTCGAGATAATGTGACTGAGTAAAGTATCATGAAAAATCAACATCATACTTTTTGAAACTAGAAAATCGAAATTTTGTTAGTAAATCTATACAAGAACTACATATAGACGACGGTAGGAAGATAACAGATATACATGAGATATTAAACGAACAGAAATCATTCTATGTAAATTTATATACAGAGCAGAAAAACACAGAGAGGGATGAGATTAACTTGAGTGATCTTTTAAACGATTGCGAGGTAAACAAAAAGTTAACAGATGAAGTAAAAAATGCACTAGAAGGTCCAATAAGATATCAAGAACTTGCAAATGCACTTGGAAAAATGAAACAAAATGAAAGCCCTGGGTCAGACGGATTTACAGTGGAATTTTTCAAGTTTTTTTTGGAAGGATATAGGATATCTTCTCCTTAGATCAATAAACAGTGCTTATGAATCTGGTAAAATGTCTACAACACAAAGACAGGGTATTATTTCATGTATCCCGAAATTGGGTAAACCAAGATTTTTTATGAAAAACTGGCGCCCAATCTCTTTATTAAATGTTATATACAAAATGGCAGCATCTTGCATTGCCGAAAGGATTAAAACGACACTTAACTCTATTGTATCACAAGATCAAACAGGTTTCATAGCGGGTCGATTCATCGGAGAAAATACGAGGCTTATGTATGATGTATTATTTGAAACAGCGACTCAGAATATCTCGGGGATGATCTTAACCATAGATTTTGAAAAAGCCTTCGATACAGTCTCATGGGAATTTATAGACAAAACTTTGGAATACTTCAATTTTGGTATGTCTATAAGACATTGGATAGCAACATTTTATAATGACTCAAAATCTTGTATAATCCAAAATGGACATATGTCTCCTTTCTTCAATCTCGGTAGGGGCTGTAGACAAGGAGACCCACTTTCCCCTTATATATTTATTCTTTGCGCGGAAATTCTAGGAATTCTAATTAGGAGTAATGGCAAAATCAAAGGTGTTAAAATATTCGGAAAAGAGTTTAAAATATCCCAGTATGCAGACGATACCTCACTTTTCCTAGACGGCTCAGAGTCGTCCCTGCGAGAGACTTTGCGTGTACTTTCTGCCTTTCACTTGGTATCAGGTCTTAGAATAAATTATGATGAAACCTCAGCAGTTTGGCTTGGTCAGTCGGGTGCTCCTGAATGTATAAAATCGATTAAGGAGGTGAAATGGGTGGAAGAGTTCACGGCCCTTGGAATCCGCTTTAGTAAAAAGGTGGATGATATTATAGAACTGAATTATCGATCAAAATTACTAGAAATGAAAAAACTTTTAAACTTGTGGAACATGAGAGATCTTACTCATATAGGTAAAATACATATTATTAAGGCACTAATTTTACCGAAAATTGTACATTTACTAACATCGTTGCCCTCTCCAGACCAAAACTACATGAAAGAGTTAGAAAGTCTATTTTTTAATTTCATTTGGAGGAAGCAAAACGATAGCGTGAAGAGGGCAACATTGTATAAAAGGTATGAAAACGGTGGCCTACAAATGATTGACATATTTAGCTTCGCAGAGTCACTTAAATTAAGTTGGATTAAACGCTTACTAACGCAAAGTTCTAGCTGGCAAATTTGTCCTGACCAATACTATAATTTGAAACAGACTATGGATAAAGGTCCCCAAATAATAAAAATTATCATGAAAAATACAAAAAATCCGTTTTGGACAGAAGTACTGGTGTCATGGAAAAAGATGGTGGAAATTTGTTATACTGGAGAGACCTTAATTGCAGGAATTTTGGCGCAACCTCTATGATACAATGAAGAAATAAAAATCCCATTCATAAAAGATTGGTATATGAAAGGAATACGTCGTATTCAGGACATAGTCAAAACAGATGGCACTATATATTCCATCGAAGAGCTGAGAACTTTGTATAAAATAAAAGGAACTTATTTGAATTTGAACGGTTTGATCTCGGCAATCCCCCAAAAATGGAAAACCAGTATCTATAATAACACTCAAAGTTTATATATCGGACCAGTCTTACCTAAACCTCTTTCCATCCTTGCACCCTGTAGGAAAGGAAGTAAACATATATACCAGTTTCTTTTGAACTCGAAAACAAAGAACATAATTAATATATGGGAGGAGAAATGGAACCACCATTTTGGTGAAACCATCGATCCAGACCAGTGGAAACGGATATACCTTATGCCGTTTAAGACCACAATTGAAACAAAACTCCGAAATTTTCAGTTTAAACTTTTGCACAGAATTATACGAACAAAACATTCCTTTTTAAAATAAATCTGATAGATAATGAAAATTGTAACTTTTGTAAAATTAAGAGTGAAACAATATTTCACCTCTTCATTGAATGTACTCTAGTTGAACGCTTTTGGCACGAAGTGGAGCAGTGGTTGAGGACGTTTGGTTACGAATATCATTTCTCTCCCCACAATATTATATTTGGGATCGTGGCAGCCCCTTCTGTTATAAACCACTTAATATTAGTGGGAAAATATTACTTATATAGATGTAGTATACAAAACCAGACCCCAAACATGACTGCATGGTTAAACACGTGCAAAATTATATTTAAATCAGAGCTACATATATCCATCAGTAAAAACTCGCTAGCCCTCTTTCATGGAAAATGGCATTCTTTTGAAGATGTGTTGAATAAGTGAGAAGGAAGTATGTAATAACTCAATCGGTTTCTATTTTTATTATCATTGTTTTTCTTTTGCTTTTTTTTGTCCTATTGTTGCTACGCTCAGCTATAGATGGTTGATATGTTTATACCTTATTTTTGGGATTTGTATCCTTTCACTGGGTTTTACTACTCTTTCATTGTACGTCTGGACTGTCACTATTTAATGTAAGAGTTTGTTATATACAAGTGGAAATAAAGTCAATATAAAAAATAAAAAAAAGTATCATGGCGCTTCGGTGAGGCAGCAATATCAAATGGCGGCATGGAGGCTGTCGTGATATCAATGACACATTGTTGATAACGACGTTAAGTTAGTCCGACGATGATATGCGGCCATTTTCCATGATTTTGCCCGTTTTCCCCAGTAGGTTATCTCCCTTCCCTAAGGTTACGAGATAGGGATTTCCTTTGAAATTCTAGTTGACCGATAAGTTTGCTCAGCAACATCCATCCAGTTTGATAAATTTTGATCGACATTATGATTATTTTCAAACAGTTAGAATATAAGAAAACGTTGAATACTATTTGAATGATTTTTTCACGAATAAGTTCAAAAACAGGGCTATTCCCTGTGTTTTCTGGGTTATCAAATGGACTTTTTCAGGCGATTGAGGTGCGGAAAAGTCTATTTGATAAGTTTACTGAGAGATAGTACGATTATCTATAACAGTGAGGAAAAGAATGACATTATGAACATGTCTTCTGGAGAAGAAATGCAATGATAACGTTATCAGAGAGATGAGTACCCTATTTCATCTCAGCAAAAACACGTGTATACTCCGTCACCGCAACCGCCGTCGTCGTAGTCATATTCACATTATTATCCCAGTTATATTATGATAAAGTCGAATGCTATGTTTGAAATTGAAATATTCCTATAAATTTATTAAAAGAGTAGATTTTAAAGGAATGAATGAAGTATGAGAGTGGAATGTTAATGTATACTATGCTAAAATGTCATCTTACCAACTGATTGAAAAATATGCATAAGTATTAAACTATTAGTTTGATGAAACTATAAGGAAATCATGTAATAAGTGAAAGTTTCACATCTCTAGCTATTACTATTCCCAAGATATAGGCCTACTTCCGGTTTGATAGCATCATTATGACTTCATGGATTCACGTCGATTAATCCCTTCGTTTAAAACATACACTGGAGAAGATCCCATGCTCACAACTCCTACCGTTCGGGAGATATGGACTGTTTAAGGTTTGGATGACGTCACTTTCGGTTTGATCGCTATTGTTTTAAAACTCGAGATAGTCTACACATAACATCCGCGGGAATCTACTGAACAGATTTCGAGATCCTAGGTCAACGGGTGTCGAGGTCTAATTGTTGATGAGCAAAAACCTTTGGTCAACATGTTCGAGGTAGGATAAATCGGTATAGTGTCATACAATACTACTGTTACAGGAAGAAATTATTCTTGTAGCAAAAATATAACACCTCACAGCAAAATGGCTTTTCAACCAAGATTACATTTCCAATGCATGTCATCAATTTAGTTGAACTGTTTGTCATGTAGACGCATAATTCATCAACACGCGTAGGAAACTAATAAACAGACTGTGGGTTGCATTGATGAGTACCGATGTGAGTATTGCTATTTTCCGTTCCTCATGATCATCTGAAGCAAAATTGTTTATACATCATAACATTAAGGTTAATGATGCTACCCATACGGCTACTATTGGATCACCGATGATTATTCGTAATAGAGAGTTTATTTGATATACACGAACTGTTTTCTCATTGCAATTACCTGACCTAGACGTTAATAGACAGATGCAATTATGTAACTCAGCGTTCCCGGTTTCGATTTTATTGCAAATATTGACATGTATGTAAGGTTACTTCGATCATGGACATTGATATTGATATTGACATTGATATTGATATTGATATTGATATTGTCATTGATATTGATATTGATAATGGCATTGATATTGACATTGATAATGACATTGATATTGATACTGATATTGACATTTATATTGACATTTATATTGACATTGATAATGATATTGACATTGATATTGATATTGACATTGATATTAATACTGATACTGATACTGATATTGATATTGACATTGATATTGACATTGGTAATGATATTGATATTGACATTGACATTGATATTAATATTGATATTGACATTGATATTGACCTTGATATTGATACTGATATTGATATTGATATTGACAATGATATTGATATTGACATTGATATTCCTACGAATTAGGCTACCATCTGCAAATTATCCGGTAGTCAGTCAGTCAGTGAGTGAGTCCATCCGAATCCTTTCGTCGGCAAAATAAGGAGAACCGTTGACATTAGAACATTGATTTTTTGCATGAAGGTACATTAGGGGACTGTTACCAGCAAGTTCTGAGCTGACCTACTTTTGATGAAAATTTCGGATGATTTTTGATGAAAATCACTGATGATTCTGGCTTGGGCTGTGCCCAATATAGGCAGGATTTCAGCTTGGGGGATTTCCAAGAGTTCAGTTCGCGTCGGAGTCCTAATGCCTACCCTACTTCGTAGATCCTGTGACTTTAGTCACACTGCCACGTTGATATTGACATTGATATTTACCAAGGACGACAGAGGCTAGTAACTGATGGTGGATGTGCGGTTCGTAAACGCTATTTCGGAACATGAAGGGTTGTGAAATATATTTTACCGCTATGAATCAGTCATGTCTGGAATCTCCGCTATTGATCGACCGGGCAAATAAAAAAGCGGTTTAGAGCTGTTTTCTTGAAATAGCTTCGTAGACCGATCAGATGTCGGAAGTGATAGCGACCTGGGATAATATTGTCGCAGTAAATCCCCCTTTTTGACTAGAGACTAATGCCACACGAACAAGCAATGTGATACGCCAGGTGGCGCGAAGCTTCAGGTCATTATTGTGAGAGAGTGAAGATGTGAGAATTCCAAATGCGAGACATATTTGATTAATGATTGTAAGTCACGGATTCTGAAAAAAGAACATATTCGTCATTGTTTTATATGTCAATAAGAAATACGGAAAAGCCCGTTGTATGAGGCAAAGGCGACAACGTGTCATCGTAAATTAACTTCGGCGTGTCATTCTCTGTTTAATAGGTCTGTGTACAAAGTTTCTATGACAGCCTGGGATGAAGATTAGATAAAACAAGTGAGAAATGACTACATTGCAGTCAAAACCTGCGGCTGTGGCAATAATACAGTGAAAGCCATATCAGCGGAGGGAGTGGACTTCATATGTGCACTTATTCGGTCACGTTAGAAAAGAGAAGATTATCTTATTTGCATCTGAATATTATAGCAATTCAATCATCTTGAAATGTATATACATACTGTTCAGTGAAAATAGCTGAAGACAATGTGTCGATCGAAAGCTTTTAAGCGACTGAAGTTCCCTATGTCTTGATGTAAGATAATAGACGTCTGAACGGAAATCAACGAGGCAATAATTAATTCCACCGAATATAGTTGCAAATGAATTCAAAAGTGCCTGAAGACAGGGTTGTCATATGAGATCGGAGGTTGAAAAGGAAAGTGTGACAGAGATCACACTCGTTCAGCGCATGCGTATTTCAAAAAGAACAACAACAACAACAACAACAACGCAAGCCTCCCGTAGACCTGCGTGCCGCAGGTAAAAATGAATTCTGCATTATTGATATCAAGACAAGGGTAGTAAAGTTTACCAAGCAGAAATCGAATTAGTAAATTAGAATGAAAGTAACTCCGAAAAGTGAAGTCATTGTGATATTCTATATTTCGGTACAGGTTATACCATCGTCAGGAATATACAGGTAGCAATAGTACAAGTGTATATATACAGGGTGAATACAGTTAACCGTCCAAGATGAACATTCTATATACAATGTTAACACTTGTCACATGATTGCAGAGAATACCCTAATGTAACGTTAGCACATGGCAATAATTCCAGACAGTCCAGAACCGCTGTTCGCTGAAGGATTTTTTGTTCTGTGTCTGTCATATAGTTCATATAAGACGAATTTACGGGATTTCCAATGGTAGCAAATGAGGAAGTGGTCGGCCATTGTTCCATATGCTAACATGTGAAGTCACGTTGAAAAGCGGTATCTCCTCTTACATGAACTATATCTCTGATGAGAACAGAAATATCAGAGACATCACCCACCGTCCTATGATTATCAGAAGAAGAAGATGTACGACAGTGAATATTGTCTTTGCAATGACATATCGTACTCCAGATTTCAATCTGACGTAAAAGTCAACAACTCAATGCACGATAGACTTTGATGATCATAACATATACATATGCCCGTATATACCTATCTGCCCCGCCGTTTGCTAAATGTATTGTACAAAATTATATGTGTGAGGCATCAAATATTCTATGTTATACGTAACAAACTTCACTTCTAACATTCAATACTCTGCGCTCGTCCATATAAAATAATATCCGCGTCAGTAATCAAAAGACCTATTTCCAAATGTGTATAAAATAAATATAATACAGACACAATATGTATTTTTTTGGTATAGATTCTCAATATACATCATATAGTTTGTAACAATAATCTAGCTATGGCTTGAAAATATCCTTCCGCCGTCTGCCGAAAAAAATGTAAAGAAAGAGTGCTTAGTTTGTGCAATGGTTTCTCTGTGCTGTTTGTTTCTAGCTACATAATTGCTTGGGTTCATTACTTTCAGAATATATTAGTTGAAATGTTTGATTATGTGATTAAGTCGTCATTTCCAGATTCTATCCGGTGTTTTTATCAATACGCTGTAAGGAGGCAGAGAAGGCAGACGGAGATTATTAACCCTATCTGGCCTGGGCTTTTTGGGACCTGTTGTGGCCTGGGGGGTGGCGAAATGCGCCCCCCCCCCCTCCCCTCTAATTATTTTTCTTACCCTTCACTGTCCACAACATATGGTCGCTGCGACCATAACAATCATGGTTGCCCGGGGTGTGACCATAAAAGTGATGGTCATAAATATATGGTCAACAGGATGCGTCCATAAAAATGATGGTCATCATTATCTAGTCAACAGTACTGACCATAACTTTTATGGTCGAATCTATATATCGACCATCATTTATATGGTCAGTTTTCCGACCCACATTTGTATGGTCCTTTTCTATATGCTTAACGAGTTGCAACCATAAAAATGGTGGTTGCATATATAGACTATACTTTGACTAGAATTTATATCGTCACTTTTCCGAACCCCATTTTTATGGCCATCTTTATTAATTCTTAATGAGTGGCGACCATGAAAAATCTTGTATGGTCATTTTTTTGGCCATAAATTTTGTGGTCGCTGCGGTAAGTTTCCTGCATAATTTAAATAGATGTACTATCTTTCACTTCGCCAAGTTGTAGAAATTTATCTCAAGTATAAATGAAGATTTTTGGGGAAAACCTGGTTGGGCGAGTGGCAATTACGGACCGTAATTGACAGAACAGCCGATCTGTTGTTTAGAGCCGCTGTTACTTCCGCTGTGACAATTTTGACTTCGCCTAGCCTGGGACCCTGACTTACTGTTACATTACTTATATATACATGTTTGCCAGGGAACCCCAGAGAGCCTCGTTCTGCGTTTTGCTGTACCGGGATTTCTTTTTCAAGATTTCAGTGAACGTGGCACTCGTTGGCAGTTTATATTATTGTGTTCCATCCAGCAAAGGTGCTTTTGTGTTTCAAATTCTTAATGTATGGCCGTAGTGATGTAGGTCTACAAGGTGTCAACCACTAAGGCATATTAGCACGGTAATAAGACGACAAAGGTGAAGAAAGAAAGACAGGGAAGTCGCTGTTTGAACAACAACATTAACAACAGCAAGTTGAACAGCAGTTACATCGGAACAAGGCAGGTACCAGTAAGTATATATGCCTAGATGAACAGGTCAGAAAAAGAATGAACTGTATAGCCTATTCACTTTGGATATAACTATACTTCCATGTTTTCAAGTTGGCATATTTTACTACTGTCTGTCCGACTCCCAGATAATATATCCGAGAAGGTTTTGTCGATATTTCGGAGGCAATTTATCGTACAACATTGAAACTTCACACAGTATACAAACTAAAACATGCTGATTTATTCGGGATACGGACAAAACCCCAGCGGACAAAACACCAACGGACAAAACCCCAGCGGACAAAACCCCAGCACAAAAATCCTCAGAACAGGAAAAGTGGACAAAACCCCAGCCACTTCATTTTTTTATTTTTTTATATTCTAAATATGCTTTCAATTCTGAGTATTTTTTTTTCATTAATCCCCAATGATAATCATTTTCTCCCCTAATCTAACTTCCCCTAACCGCTTGATCAAGTCCAAGAAGGAATGAATTACCTACGTGACAACACACCGGACAATTTTGAAGAACTGGTTTAATCATTTAAAAACTTTTTTTTGTACCGTAGAGCAAAATGTGAACTAAATAAAACAGAAATTTTGTCCCAAACTAAATATTTATGAGAGGCCTTGGACATAATATCAGACTGTATTAGATAGACTTACAAGCTAGAAAGAAAACTCAATGTGAAATGTCACATTTTTGTGTGTAAATATTGATCATAACATGTAAATATTGACCTTAATTTAATAAAAAAATATATAGATAAAATATCTTAATGTTGTTGTATGGCTAATATAATTTTTTTGTCCGACTGGGGTTTTGTCCGACTGGGGTTTTGTCCGCTTGGGTTTTGTCCACTGGGGTTTTGTCCGCTAGGGTTTTGTCCACTGGGGCTTTGTCCGCTGAGGTTTTGTCCTACACCCTACAGATTTATTCCCCATATTTCACTAAAATCTGTTGAGAATGTATAAAAATTACCAATACCTACCATGTTATTTTGGGACCACGATGACGTTGATCCGCTAATGTTATAACATGCAGGCTTAAAGTCATGACGTAAAAAATCAACCCATAAATCTCCCATCTAATTTTTGTTTTCGCGATTTATTGAGAACTACTGGAAGGATTTTCTTGATACTTTGGAATAAAATTAGTTGTCTTTTTAGATTACATGTATCTACTTTGTGAAGTTTCAATGTCGTACAATAAATTTTCTCCGAAATATCGCCGAAAACATACCGAAAATATTATGTGTGACAGACAGTAGTTATTCTGTTCGCATAGTATACTGCAACAACACAAAACAATATCGCACGTAACTTAATTTCTGAGAGAAAAAGTCAGCAAAATTAGAGGCATTCTGATTTGAGGCGAGTAGTCTAACTTAAAGTATAGGACAGCTATGTTCCTGAATCAAACAATCGCATTTGCATTTTTGTGAAGTAGATTCTATCATGATTTTGTAGCCTACTTTAGCAGGCCAGGGGAAAAATACTAACTGGGATATATATCCCAATTGGGATAAAATATCCATGTCAGAAGTACAATATTCATGTTTCGATCAACCTGGCATATTTTGCCAATTATTCTATTCGTATAAAGACCTACAACAGTGGTGAGTGATCGGAAGTATACTGCAACAACAGCAACCCGAAAAATAATGCACATAATCGCAATATCGCAGAGAATAATTTTGGCTAGTAAAAGTCAGCAAAATTATACAATCGCATTGGCAGATATGTGAAGAAGATTCTATCTTGTTTTTGTAGTTTAGATGCCAAAATTCATCATTATGAGCATAGTATGAGAATTAGTCACAATATCCCAATTAGGATATATTTCGATATGTAAACTTGGATTTCATATCCCAAGTGGGATATATATCCCAGTTAGTCCTTTGTTCTGAGTCGTTTACTATGCAAATCAGTGAAAATATCTCAATTTTGATATATTTCAATGTGGGCGGGGGGGGGGGGCGGAGGTTATACAACTTTGAGAAATGTATTTGATTCAGATTTCCCGACTAGCTTGCAAGTTAACTCATTGTCTGTTCCAATAATCTGGAGGTCATCCCCTTATGCTTAGGGCACACATGAAGCAGGTTACTGACACCATCCCAAATCGGCCTGGATATATGCATGTATCAAACATGGGATATTGTATCACAGTTAATATATTTTAGGGAGTGGGGAGCGCCATCACCATACTGGTGTTACTACGCCAGTTCGCTTTATTTCTTGAAACGTATTGATTTCATTCATCCACATATCAATATACATTGTATTAGCACAGGGATGATGTGACCAAGACTGAGCCTGAATGATTGCTAGAGCGTAAAACAGCTATGTGGTGGGATATCGGGACCTCACCATTGAGAGAAATGTAGTATTCTACTTCTACTTCTGACATGTCTGACTGCCTTAAGGAGGTGTACTTTTACCGTTGTTTTATTGAAATGTTTATACTCTGTTTTAGATGGTTGAACTGTCAATGGGAGGAGTATGCCAGTACCAGTACCACAAATGCAAACACCTTTTAGGAGAATGAAACAGTCAACATCTGATGTCAGCATGGTCAGAGTCACTCTTGAACACACTCGTCTCCCTTGACGATATGGCTATGGGAATCTGCCTGCACTGAATAGTAACATCGTAGGAGGAATAAACGGTGAGCAATACGTTACTCTATGAACTCCCATACATAATTTTCCAGGCATAAGATAAATGTCAGATACCTGAAAGTTGGAGAATGTTAATTATGATCGTGAAATATCATAGCGCATGCACATCATTCTATTTTCATGTTTTCAGTTATACAGAGGTTGTCACATCATTTTGAAGATATTCAGCAAATAATATATCGTGGTACAAATTTTTTATTAGCTGAGGTTACCTATTGTAGAAACCATATTCATTATTAATACCATGTGCATTGAAACCACATTTGCGTCATCAGAAGGGCTGCCTGAGCATTGTAAATCAGAAATAGCTCTCTGATAATGTGTTTCCTTTATTCCAGCTTTCTGTACAACACAATCGACAGCACAGCTTCTGTGATCAACTGGACAGTGGGATAGAAGAGCCGCTTTGTGGAGGACTGTGGTGATAGTCGCTTGATTCACTTGCTCTTTACCATGTCCACATGGACTCACTTGGCAGAGATCACCTAACATAAGTCGCAATTCACAATCAGATATCTAAACAACAGTGATTTTATTGAGACGTGAGTTGAGGTGAGAATGTATGGTCCCTCTTTCGTGTAAAAATCACATAACGAACAAGAACAATAGTCTATCTGGTTACAAACATCAAGGACTGTAAATCACAGACTAACAAAATAAGCGAGATGTTTTCATGTTACTGTAAAAATGTTTTAATAGTGCTGATGTGGTGACGTGAGAATGTGTGCTCTATGTTATATCTAATAATCACATGACTATAGTTTAACAATATTCTGTCTGGATACAACAATCAAGGACTGTACATAAGATAATAATTAAAGAATTGCCAAACTACAGACTGTAAAGAAGTGAGCAGGATGTTGCTGTATATGTTTCAATCATGTCGATGTGTTCAGGTGAAAATTTGCGGTCCATCTTTTATGTAAAAACCACAGGACTGAGGAGAACAATAGTCTGTCGGGATACAACAACAAAGCACTGTAAACAAGCCTGGTAAAACCATACACTGTAAACTTGATAATGAATTGAGCGGGATGTATAGATAAATTTGTATTTCTGGATAAGTTTTGATAGTGCTAAATACATAATGTATGAATGAGTGTTGTATGTCAAAGAATAAAACTAAAATATTTTGCTGAAAACAATCTGATTTATTGAAGTTTATAGTGTACTACTTTTCGCCATGAATTGACTGCACTCCGTAACTACACTTGATCATGGCTTATACCTTACCTGAGGGTGACAGATATGGAAGGTCCATTGGCTGTGACCCAGATAACACCAAGCAGTATTAATCCATTAAGATATGGTCGCCTCCGACCACAAAAAGTATGGTAACCGTATTTCTTATTGTTGCTCTTGACCACTAAATATGTGGTCAGAAGAATCTTTCGACCATAATTTTGCTTGAGCGAGCATATATTGTATGGTCAACCCGACCATATAATTCACTGTCAAAGCGACCATAACATAGCTGGTCGTCTGGTGACCAGACCTTTTATGGTTACTCCGACCATAAGTTGTGTTGTCAGATAGTGACCATAAATCATATGGTACGTCATGTCTATACTATAACTTTTATGGTCGCAGGCTACCATATTTTTGATGGTCAGTTCGACCATATCCTGTTAACAGTGTTGCGCTAGGGGGCTGAAACTTACCACACTATACTCTTGGGTCAAGTTCTATCAGAAAATGTTTAAAAAAATCCAAGATGGCCGCTTTGATGACGTCACAGTGACGTCATTTTCAAAAACGGCATTTGTGGGTCGATTTTACAGTCAGATTTTCCGAATTTTTTATTTATGCAGTTTTTCCACAAAAACTGCATGATAAATTAGTAAATATTAATGTGATGTGAAATAAAATAGTTTTTGCCCGCTTTTCATCGTGGAAAAGCACAAATTTTGAAGAAATATGACAAAAACATCACTTTTCTGGGACCCCACGTGGTCGCCATCTTGAATTTTCCCATGATCCTCTGCTGGGGACGTTATGCTAATAGGCTCAAAATGACCCCAATATGATAAACTATAAAGTCACGGAGATTCAGCTCTCCATTTTTTGTCGTTCCGGAGACAATTGATCATCAGAATGACAGCAACATGAATATTGTTTAGTGGACACATTATTCTGCCTTCATGTTTATTCTGTTTGCGAAGATTGCCAAGATATTCCACTAGATGTAGATCTCAAAATCACCTATCTGCATAAATACTACCTCACACTGCGAAGGCTTCAAAGTTGATACATGAACAATGATAGTGTCTACAGAGACGGTCAACCTAACTTTTTATAGCTATGATGGGGGGCAGTAAACCCTCCACTGAACTCTGCTGCTCAAGTGTAATAGATTACAGGAAAACTAGATAGAATAAAGTAGGCTTCAAAATATGCCGAAGGTCTTTCCTAGGGACACTCTTCAACAAGTTTGTAAGTCCCAAAGTTCATTAGCCCCCAGATCCAAAGTTCCAAGCTTCACCTACCAAGCTCCCAGCTCTTAAGCTCCAAAGCGTCGTATTATTATAAATTTAATTGCTATCTGTTTGTTTGTTTGTTTGTTTGTTTTTTGTTTGTTTGTTTGTTTGTTTGTTTCTACATACGACTACAGTTGTGCTCAAGAGTACAAACTACAAGCTTTTAATCCATTATTCAATATTCAACCGTCATCCATTAAAGAATTTCTGCATCCATCATTCAAAAACGTAATTAAATAACAGTATTAGCACTAAATTCAAAGAAAAACAATCATATTATACATAAACATAGGCTAGTTTCCTGTAAGATAGATGCGAAACCTCGCCAGGAAACTATGGGCCCAGAAAGTGATCCACCTCTCTCGGATTCAAAAAGCCCATCTAATAGATCGATGGGATTCAGAAGACTGTGAAACTTTGGCAGGGTACATGTAGCTATGGATTTAGGGAAAATAAGGGAGTAGAGGAGGTATATTTATCATGTGCTTATAGAGCAATAATAGGAAGATTTGTTGAAGATTCTGTTAAGAAAATATGTTGAACTATTTAAGAATACTACCAAATGTACAATGGTGGACTGTTGGACTGGGACTATTCGACCAGTTCACCACCTGTGTTCAATCATATAATATTAAAATATGATGAAAGTGTCTTAGATGGTAGAATGCTGTGGTCATCAGATTTATTGTATCTTCCTGTTTGCTGAGTGTCAAAAGCACAAAATTATCAAAGAAAGTTCCTCTGATTCACATCTGAAGTTATGATCTAGTGGTAAATTCTACATTCTTCTCATACTGAATATCAGCGACAATAATGTTCGAATCATGGAAGTAAAAGTATGTATAACTTAATTGTTATGACGTCTATCAAACTTACCAAAGTTTTAAAACAATAGGTACAATTAAACGCAACATTAAAACGGTGTTTTAAAACGATACCAGCGTACTGGCAGGAAGTAAACGATACCAGCGTACTGGCAGGAAGTCATATTACCCGACAGACAAATATACTGACTGCATATTTGTAAAAACATCACGAGGTGATCCCTGTCATAATTTGTATCCCTGCCACGGTTTTATTGTGGCTGTCCATGCGGACATCTTGACATGACACGGCCACTCGGCCCCTAGCATCGAACGGTATTAGATACCAATATTTCAAAGCGATGATGTAATAGCCCTATCGAGTCATCTGATGGTAAATGATGAACTATGTGACCGCCAGAAAAAAAACCCGACTCGGTCCAGTATATATAGAATGCATTTTCGTATTCAGAACAAATATCTGTGAGGCCCGACGCCGACCAACCGCTTCATTCTCCACCACATTCTCCACCAAGCACGTGATAGCTCAGCTCATACTAAATGCTGGCTAAGATAAATCTATTTTAAACTAATGTGAATTCGGATAATGGCATGGGAAAAGTGAAAATGTGCACTCACATATAGCAAGTTTCAAGCCAGTAGCCTAAGAGAATGAAGTTCATGTGCATGGCTCAGTATCAGTAGAGGTACCGGTGTGGAGGCTATCAATGTCCGGTGGTTAAATGTGTCCGGCTCGTATCTTCTTACACATTTAGGACATTTTTCTCTACATTAGGTATAAGTGGCCGTCTTTAGTTGAAACAGAAGATGACTTGGGAAAGGACCCCCACTACATTCTTAACCATCACACTTGTACTGTCGATATCAACATTCTTGGAGTTCTTGGATGTTAGAAAAGATACCTGAGGCGAAAGACCACTATTTGAGCACATCTACTTCAGTGTGAATATGGTGTTCTAGCAAACAATATACGCTCGAGTTTGTGTGGATTTCAATGCGAGTCATAGCTGAGAAGTTTTCTCAGATATAGCACATTTTTTGAAAAAGTTATCAGTAAGAGGAATCTTCAAAATCTGTCCTCAAGAAATGACTATAAAGTTATTGTCCAATGAACAGCGGCGTCTTGCGACAAATGTATCAATAATAGGACTGTGCAAGAAACAGCAATAAACAATGCACTACTCTTTGCCGCTATTCCCAGAATCTTGCACACCTTGCAACGAATTTCATTCCGTAACTTCTCATATGGTAGCGACCGTGACCGATGCGACCGCTCTCTTATTGCGTTGCAGGTCGAAATGTGTAAAACAAACGGTTGTTACTGAACTTTTTGACATATTCGAAACCGATGGTTTCCTTCCTCAATATTTTAGACACAGTTTGCAATGTAAGAATTATCGAGATCAAAATGGATCAAACTCAACCTGTGAATGTAGACCGGCAATATCTCTGTGACGCAGTCTGTTTGCATTCAAATAATTGCTTCATTGTACTTGGACAAATGGTGACCATGAAGCAAATACTGCCACATTTTCACAATATATCATGCCTTTAAGAAATTATTAAAACTAGGTCGGACTATATCATATTGGGTTCCATAAACAAAGTGACGAGGCTATGTCAAACATTCTCATGCTGTTCAGAGGTGGTTTAATCAACATAGCACCACTTGGGACGTTGGCACCTCTAAAATTACCCATAAGCCACTCTACTCTTCGCCCAGCATCCCAATAAACAGGGATTTGTTTCTGTTTGAAAATAGAACTTGTACTTCCTTCCGTTGGCGCTCAGCACAAAGGGGATAGATCAAGAGATTGTCCCCAATGTGGAGAAAGGTGTTTTAGCTGGGTTAGGAGATAGGAGATGGACACTCGTAGCCACCGGACATTCTTAGCTTCCACACCGGCTTTCTTAGTATTTTTTCTTTGCACAATATTCAATACGGATGCGCCCACGAGCTGATTCCCCTTCCCTTTCCCTTCTACCCCATCCTCCGCGACCAAGCTCATGACTTGTGGGTGCTGTTCAGCTGATGATCTGAACTCTTCACACTTCACACTTATAGTACGGAGTAGTCAGTTGACTAAACTATCGCAAATACACAAGGATGACGACCTAATGACGATGATCTAACAGTCGTTATAGATTTAAACTGATGTTACAGTCAAGCGCCGCTAAGTGCTCACTCACAAATCCATCCTTGTCACGAACTCGGACTTAATTCATAACGTGTTAGATGATACAGTGGATGGACCTATTCCGCACAGTACAATTGAAGAAACATTAAAGTCGACAACATGAAGCACAATACTTTATTACTTAATAACTGTATAGACAATCACATGTGTCTCACACGTGTCTTATTTCCCCACCGGTTTACCATGTGTACGGATATGCTGATTCTTTTTCGTTGGGATGAAGTCGTTCACGTGATGGCCCTGTTGGAACGAAGAGAATTTTTAAAAATAAACGTCAATACATATACAAATTAATGTTTAAGACATTTGCGTTGAAATCTTCTCATTATATGATAGAAGTATAGTTAATTTATCACATTGCTACATAGCGTTTACAGATCCCACTTCGTATTTTTCCTCCCACATATTTAGGGGTCCCAAAGCCAAGGAGATACGTATTTAATCCCACCGTATGACGGATTTGAGGTCCCTCCCCCGCGCCATCCCCCCACCTTTTCGCTGACCGTATTTCTCTCTTCCCCCTCGATGTTGGAGGCCATAATCGTTACTTTAAAGCGCGGCCAAAGGGCACCAAAATTACATAAGCTGATGATTTCTTTTTATTATTATTGAATGATTGATGTGACAAAACCATTATTCCTACGAAGTAGGCTACAGATTGCAAATTGTCCGGTAATGAGTGAGTCAGTCAGTGAGTCAGTCCATCCGAATCCTTTCGTCGGCAAAATAAGGAGAACCGTTGACATTAGAACCTTGATTTGTGGCATGAAGGTGCATTAGGGGACTGTTACCAACAAGTTCTGAGCTGACCTACTTTTGATGAAAATGTCTGGTGATTTTTGATGAAAATCACTGGTGATTCTGACTTGGGCAGTGCCCATCTTAATATAGGCAGGATTTCAACTGGGAGTGGGGATTTCCAAGAGTTCAGTTCGCGTCGGAATCCTAATGCCTACCCTACTTCGTAGGTCCTGTGACGTTAGTCACACTGCTCATGTTTCAGGTAAAATAAACGATTTCCATAATTTTTACAAAAGATCAACAAACAGAAATGTATATCGTATTTCCCTGCATCCTTAAGCTCCGTATTTGCTCCCCCAACCCTGTATAGATAGGGTTAATCCGCGTAAGAATGTCATCTACTTACATGTGTTCCTGGACAATGGTAGGCCTCTCCCAAATGCCAGACCGTCTGCTTGTGATCAACCGGCTCTAGCTGTGAGGAGAAAGACATCCATAATGTTTTTACTATGAAACTGTGGTCCCAACATGTCCATGTTAAGGCTAACAGCACCATAAGGGTAGAGGATCTAGAGCGATATTCCTACGAAGTAGGCTCTCATTTGCAAATTGTCCGGTAATGAGTGATCCGTCCATCCGAATCCTTTCGTAGGCAAAATAAGGAGAACCGTTGACATTAGAACCTTGATTCTTCGCATGAACGTGCATTAGTGAACTGTTACCAGCAAGTGCTGAGCTGACCTACTTAGGTGACCTATAAACCTGGAAATTTTGAGAGGATTTCAGGTTATTTCTAGCTAGATGGCCCTCAAGTCATCTGTCGACCGTCTCCCGTAGAGGGCTTCCAAGTCATCTCTCGACCGTCTCCCGTCAAGGTACACACTTAACTCATATCAAACCCTACATCGTAGGTCCTGTGACGTTAGTCACACTGCTCATGTGCAAATAATCCTGTAAAAATGTTTCGCCTGCTTTGAAAATGGGCTTATGTTTTCCTACGAAGTAGGCTCTCATTTGCAAATTGTCCGGTAATGAGTCAGTCAGTGAATGAGTCCATCCGAATCCTTTCGTCGGCAAAATAGGGAGAACCGTTGACACTGGAACCTTGATTTTTGGCATGAACGTGCATTAGGGGACTGTTACCAGCAAGGTCTGAGCTGACCTACTTTTGATGAAAATTTGATCTACTTAGGTGACCTATAACATTACGCTTGCAACCTCAAGTCATCTAGGTGACCTATAACATAATTTACGCTTGGCCCCCAAGTCATCTTCCCCACCCTACTTCGTAGGTTCTGTGACATTAGTCACACTATTCATGTATATCGGTAAAGAACAAATTATTAGTTCATATTGATTTACATCCTTGATTACCGAAATATTAGTAACTTAAATTAGCATGAGTAGTGACTGTACGTGAAATAAACGTTGACATATTAAGTTACTAATATCAGACATTTGAAATTACTCAGAGTCGCCTATCTTTACTATGTTAATCTGATTAGTGGATCACCCGATTTAACGCATGTTTTTTTCGCATTTTAGGTTATACGCGACCACCAGCGAAGCGCCTTTGACCACTCGACCACCGAAGGCCACGCTTCAGACAGGTTCGATATTAGCAGAGCCTCTGCCGCCTTTGTTCCTGTGACACGATGTTAAAGCGTGACACAATGTCCATTGTGTCCAGATCACCTATATCGATAAAGATGTAAAATTGTGTCGATTGGATAGACTGTCATAGTAACTCAAGGACATCGGACATAGCTTCCCAAGTTAGAACATCGGACATAGCTTCCCATGTTAGAACATCGGACATAGCTTCCCATGTTAGAACATCGCACATAGCTTCTCATGTTAGAACATCGGACATAGCTTCCCATGTTAGAACATCGGACATAGCTTCCCATGTTAGAACATCGGACATAGCTTCCCATCTTAGAACATCGGACATAGCTTCCCATCTTAGAAAAACGAACATAGCTTCCCATGTTGGAACATCGGTGTTAGAACATCGAACATAGCTTCCCATGCTGGAACATCGGACATAGCTTCCCATGTTGGAAAATCGGACATAGCTTCCCATGTTGGAACATCGGGCATAGCTTCCCATGTTGGAACATCGGACATAGCTTCCCCTGTTAGAATATCGGCCATAGCTTCCCATGTTAGAACATCGGACATAGCTTCCCATGTTAGAACATCGGACATAGCTTCCCATGTTATAACATCGCACATAGCTTCCCATGCTAAAACATCGGCCATAGCTCCCCATGTTAGAACATCGGACAGAGCTTCCCATGTTAGAACATCGGACATAACTTCCCTTGCTAAAACATCGGCCATAGCTTCCCATGTTAGAACATCGGACAGAGCTTCCCATCTTAGAACATTGGACATAGCTTCCCATGTTAGAACATCGGCCATAGCTTCCCATGTTTGAACATCGGCCATAGCTTCCAATGTTGGAACATCGGACATAGCTTCCCCTGTTGGAATATCGGCCATAGCTTCCCATGTTAGAACATCGGACATAGCTTCCCATGTTAGAACATCGGACATAGCTTCCCTTGTTAAAACATGGGCCATAGCTTCTCATGTTAGAACATCGGACATAGCTTCCCATGTTAGAACATCGGACATAGCTTCCCATGTTAGAACATCGGCCATGGCTTCTCATGTTAGAACATCGGACATAGCTTGCCATGTTAAAACATTGAGCATAGCTTCCCATGTTGGAACATCGGGCATGGCTTCCCATGATAGAACATCGGACATAGCTTCCCAGATTCGAACATCGGCCATAGCTTCCCTTGTTGGAACATTGGACATAGCTTCCCATGTTAGAACAACTGGCATAGCTAGCTTCCCACGTTAGAACATCGGACATAGCTTCCCTTGTTAAAACATCGGCCATAGCTTCCCATGTTAGAACATCGGACATAGCTTCCCATGTCAGAACATCGGAAATAGCTTCCCATGCTAGAACATCGGCCATGGCTTCCCATGATAGAACATCGGACATATCGCTTGCCATGTTAGAACATTGGACATAGTTTCCCATGTTGGAACATCGGGCATGGCTTCCCATGTTAGAACATCGGACACTGCTTCCCATGTTAGAACATCGGGCATTGCTTCCCATATTGGAACATCGGACATAGCTTCCCACATTAGAACATCGGACATAGCTTTCCATGTTAGAACATCGGACATAGCTTAATTCCCATATTAGAACATCGGACATAGCTTCCCATATTAGAACATCGGACATAGCTTCCCATGTTAGAACATCGGACAATGCTTCCCATGTTAGAACATCGGACATAGCTTCCCATGTTAGAACATCGAACATAGCTTCCCATGTTAGAACATCGGACATAGCTTTCCATGTTAGAAAATCGGACATAGCTTCCCACGTTAGAACATCGGACATAGCTTCCCATGTTAGAACATCGGACATTGCTTCCCATGTTAGAACATCAGACATAGCTTTCCATGTTAGAACATCGGACATAGCTTTCCATGTTAGAACATCGGACATAGCTTCCCATGTTATAACATCGCACATAGCGTCCCATGCTAAAACATCGGCCATAGCTTCCCATGTTAGAACATCAGACAGAGCTTCCCATGTTAGAACATTGGACATAGCTTCCCATGTTAGAACATCGGCCATAGTTTCCCATGTGTGAACATCGGCCATAGCTTCCCATGTTGGAAAATCGGACATAGCTTCCCATGTTGGAACATCGGACATAGCTTCCCATGTTGGAACATCGGACATAGCTTCCCCTGTTAGAATATCGGCCATAGCTTCCCATGTTAGAACATCGGACATAGCTTCCCATGTTATAACATCGCACATAGCTTCCCATGCTAAAACATCGGCCATAGCTCCCCATGTTAGAACATCGGACAGAGCTTCCCATGTTAGAACATCGGACATAGCTTCCCTTGCTAAAACATCGGCCATAGCTTCCCATGTTAGAACATCGGACAGAGCTTCCCATGTTAGAACATCGAACATAGCTTCCCATGCTAGAACATCGGCCATAGCTTCCCATGTTTGAACATCGGCCATAGCTTCCCATGTTGGAACATCGGACATAGCTTTCCATGTTAGAACATCGGGCATAGCTTCCCATGTTAGAACATCGGACATAGCTTCCCATGTTAGAACATCGGACATAGCTTCCCTTGTTAAAACATAGGCCATAGCTTCTCATGTTAGAACATCGGACATAGCTTCCCATGTTAGAACATCGGACATAGCTTCCCATGTTAGAACATCGGCCATGGCTTCTCATGTTAGAACATCGGACATAGCTTGCCATGTTAAAACATTGAGCATAGCTTCCCATGTTGGAACATCGGGCATGGCTTCCCATGATAGAACATCGGACATAGCTTCCCAGATTCGAACATCGGCCATAGCTTCCCTTGTTGGAACATTGGACATAGCTTCCCATGTTAGAACAACTGGCATAGCTAGCTTCCCACGTTAGAACATCGGACATAGCTTCCCTTGTTAAAACATCGGCCATAGCTTCCCATGTTAGAACATCGGACATAGCTTCCCATGTCAGAACATCGGAAATAGCTTCCCATGCTAGAACATCGGCCATGGCTTCCCATGTTAGAACATCGGACATGTCGCTTGCCATGTTAGAACATTGGACATAGTTTCCCATGTTGGAACATCGGGCATGGCTTCCCATGTTAGAACATCGGACATTGCTTCCCATATTGGAACATCGGACATAGCTTCCCACATTAGAACATCGGACATAGCTTTCCATGTTAGAACATCGGACATAGCTTAATTCCCATATTAGAACATCGGACATAGCTTCCCATATTAGAACATCGGACATAGCTTCCCATGTTAGAACATCGGACAATGCTTCCCATGTTAGAACATCGGACATAGCTTCCCATGTTAGAACATCGAACATAGCTTCCCATGTTAGAACATCGGCCATAGCTTTCCATGTTAGAAAATCGGACATAGCTTCCCACGTTAGAACATCGGACATAGCTTCCCATGTTAGAACATCGGACATTGCTTCCCATGTTAGAACATCAGACATAGCTTTCCATGTTAGAACATCGGACATAGCTTTCCATGTTAGAACATCGGACATAGCTTTCCATGTTAGAACATGAGACATAGCTTCCCATGTTAGAACATCGGACATAGCTTCCCATGTTAGAACATCGGTCATACCTTCCCATGTTAGAACATCGGCCATAGCTTCCCATGTTAGAACATCGGACATAGCTTCCCATGTTAGAACATCGGCCATAGCTTCCCATATTAGAACATCGGCCATAGCTACCCATGTTAGAACTTCGGACATAGCTTTCCATGTTAGAACATCGGCCATAGCTTTCCATGTTAGAACATAGGACATAGCTTTCCATGTTAGAACATCGGACATAGCTTCCCATCTTAGAACATCGGACATAGCTTGCCATGTTAGAAAAACGAACATAGCTTCCCATGTTGGAAAATCGGACATAGCTTCCCATGTTGGAACATCGGACATAGCTTCCCATGTTGGAACATCGGACATAGCTTCCCCTGTTAGAATATCGGCCATGTTAGAACATCGGACATAGCTTCCCATGTTATAACATCGCACATAGCTTCCCATGCTAAAACATCGGCCATAGCTCCCCATGTTAGAACATCGGACAGAGCTTCCCATGTTAGAACATCGGACATAGCTTCCCTTGCTAAAACATCGGCCATAGCTTCCATGTTAGAACATCGGACAGAGCTTCCCATGTTAGAACATCGAACATAGCTTCCCATGCTAGAACATCGGCCATAGCTTCCCATGTTTGAACATCGGCCATAGCTTCCCATGTTGGAACATCGGACATAGCTTTCCATGTTAGAACATCGGGCATAGCTTCCCATGTTAGAACATCGGACATAGCTTCCCATGTTAGAACATCGGACATAGCTTCCCTTGTTAAAACATAGGCCATAGCTTCTCATGTTAGAACATCGGACATAGCTTCCCATGTTAGAACATCGGACATAGCTTCCCATGTTAGAACATCGGCCATGGCTTCTCATGTTAGAACATCGGACATAGCTTGCCATGTTAAAACATTGAGCATAGCTTCCCATGTTGGAACATCGGGCATGGCTTCCCATGATAGAACATCGGACATAGCTTCCCAGATTCGAACATCGGCCATAGCTTCCCTTGTTGGAACATTGGACATAGCTTCCCATGTTAGAACAACTGGCATAGCTAGCTTCCCACGTTAGAACATCGGACATAGCTTCCCTTGTTAAAACATCGGCCATAGCTTCCCATGTTAGAACATCGGACATAGCTTCCCATGTCAGAACATCGGAAATAGCTTCCCATGCTAGAACATCGGCCATGGCTTCCCATGTTAGAACATCGGACATATCGCTTGCCATGTTAGAACATTGGACATAGTTTCCCATGTTGGAACATCGGGCATGGCTTCCCATGTTAGAACATCGGACATTGCTTCCCATATTGGAACATCGGACATAGCTTCCCACATTAGAACATCGGACATAGCTTTCCATGTTAGAACATCGGACATAGCTTAATTCCCATATTAGAACATCGGACATAGCTTCCCATATTAGAACATCGGACATAGCTTCCCATGTTAGAACATCGGACAATGCTTCCCATGTTAGAACATCGGACATAGCTTCCCATGTTAGAACATCGGACATAGCTTCCCATGTTAGAACATCGGACATAGCTTTCCATGTTAGAACATCGGACATAGCTTCCCACGTTAGAACATCGGACATAGCTTCCCATGTTAGAACATCGGACATTGCTTCCCATGTTAGAACATCAGACATAGCTTTCCATGTTAGAACATCGGACATAGCTTTCCATGTTAGAACATCGGACATAGCTTTCCATGTTAGAACATGAGACATAGCTTCCCATGTTAGAACATCGGACATAGCTTCCCATGTTAGAACATCGGTCATACCTTCCCATGTTAGAACATCGGCCATAGCTTCCCATGTTAGAACATCGGACATAGCTTCCCAAGTTAGAACATCGGCCATAGCTTCCCATATTAGAACATCGGCCATAGCTACCCATGTTAGAACTTCGGACATAGCTTTCCATGTTAGAACATCGGCCATAGCTTTCCATGTTAGAACATAGGTCATAGCTTCCCATGTTAGAACATCGGACATAGCTTCCCATCTTAGAACATCGGACATAGCTTGCCATGTTAGAAAAACGAACATAGCTTCCCATGTTAGAACATCGAACATAGCTTCCCATGTTGGAACATCGGACATAGCTTAATTCCCATATTAGAACATCGGACATAGCTTCCCATATTAGAACATCGGACATAGCTTCCCATGTTAGAACATCGGACAATGCTTCCCATGTTAGAACATCGGACATAGCTTCCCATGTTAGAACATCGGACATAGCTTCCCATGTTAGAACATCGGACATAGCTTTCCATGTTAGAACATCGGACATAGCTTCCCACGTTAGAACATCGGACATAGCTTCCCATGTTAGAACATCGGACATTGCTTCCCATGTTAGAACATCAGACATAGCTTTCCATGTTAGAACATCGGACATAGCTTTCCATGTTAGAACATCGGACATAGCTTTCCATGTTAGAACATGAGACATAGCTTCCCATGTTAGAACATCGGACATAGCTTCCCATGTTAGAACATCGGTCATACCTTCCCATGTTAGAACATCGGCCATAGCTTCCCATGTTAGAACATCGGCCATAGCTTCCCATATTAGAACATCGGCCATTGCTACCCATGTTAGAACTTCGGACATAGCTTTCCATGTTAGAACATCGGCCATAGCTTTCCATGTTAGAACATAGGACATAGCTTCACATGTTAGAACATCGGACATAGCTTCCCATCTTAGAACATCGGACATAGCTTGCCATGTTAGAAAAACGAGCATAGCTTCCCATGTTAGAACATCGAACATAGCTTCCCATGTTGGAACATCGGACATAGCTTCCCCTGTTAGAATATCGGCCATAGCTTCCCATGTTAGAACATCGGACATAGCTTCCCATGTTAGAACATCGCACATAGCTTCCCATGATAGAACATCGGACAGAGCTTCCCATGTTAGAACATCGGACATAGCTTCCCTTGCTAAAACATCGGCCATAGCTTCCCATGTTAGAACATCGGACAGAGCTTCCCATGTTAGAACATCGGACATAGCTTCCCATGTTAGAACATCGGCCATAGCTTCCCATGTTTGAACATCGGCCATAGCTTCCCATGTTGGAACATCGGACATAGCTTCCCATGTTAGAACATCGGGCATAGCTTCCCATGTTAGAACATCGGACATAGCTTC
>JAVTVY010005115.1:0-42380 GCA_036873755.1 Hanleya hanleyi | reverse complement strand
GGATGCTGCCACCGAGGGTCCATGGTTCGAGGTGTATCCGTTGTCGTGGTAACCTGCTCTTGTAAATTTCGTACGAGTGAACTGGAGTGGTGGTGGGTACAACGTCGGTCGTCGTTGTCTGTTCACGCTCAGGGATGGTGCTGGGGGTGAGTACAACGTGGGTGGTCGGTTCACTGTGAGGGATGAAATCCGGTGGATGTTGAGACGTAGTAGGTGTACTTGGTGTAAGTGTAGAGCTCGACGTGGCTTGTACGCGGGGTGTGGTGGTGGTGGTGGCTGGGCTCGATACGACTGGTGCTCTCTGTAGACCCGTTTCACTGATGGCTGGTGTTCTCAGTTGGTTAAGTAACGTACTGACATAGGTTACGTCGTAAAACACACCTCCGTACAACACACTCAACAGGGTTAGCAATAGCACCCCAAAGACCACTTGCGCTTTGCGCGTTTTGCGAGACGCTGTCTTCGGAGGCAGCTGCTGTTGGTCCATAGCACTGGGGTCGGACGTGGAATGAAGGAGGACGGCAGTGGTGTCTGGCTTTATAGTCGTTTCACCTGATTGGCAGCGACCCAGGAATTGAAGGAACTGGGCCAGCCTTGCCATTTTACGAAATGAAACAGTTTGCCACGTCGACGTTCCGTTTTCAAAATCTGCTCCACCGTGTAGTAGTCTTGCTGTGTTTTACAACAGGCTGTAATTCCGTGTCGTAAAACGTCCCCAGCAACGTTTCCCCTTGGAGATCTTCCAGTTCATAGACTCGCCGCTGTCGGGGTAGGCGCCGTTTAATCAGGAAGTGCTCATCGCTCCAGTTGGGCAAGTAACTTTTCTCGAACTTGCCCTTGACTTTACTGATCCGTACAGGGTCCCCGACCTTGTACACCGCCTTCGTCGTTCGCTGCGATGGCCTGGGGTACAAGACACGCCGGACTTGGGCTTCATTGCGTTGGGTCACGGTAATGGGGGCTCTCTCTATACTTCGATGATAGGCTCGATTGTAACCCTCACCAGTTTCGGGAGAACATCGATGTACCGCCTTGTATTCTTATAGGTGAAATATTTATACATGCGGCCTTTGAATGTCCTGTTGAACCTCTCCACCACGGAAGCCTTGGTCTCGTTGTACGTATGGAAGAAAAACACCTTCTGTTTCTTGAGAAAGGCTTGGAACGGTCTGTTGAGGAATTCCGTGCCTTCGTCGGTTTGCAAATACAAAGGTTTGCGCCCGGTCTTGAAGATGTCTTTGAACGCCGCTATGAGATTTGCCCCCGTTTTCGTCCGGATGGGTACCACCCACGCATACTTGGATAGGATATCGATGCACGTCAAGATATACCGATTCTCATCGTTGTGTTTGGCAAAGGCGCTCATATCCACCAAATCCGCTTGCCACTGGGCATCTATTCCTCCCACGATGACCCGGTTCCGTAGAAAATGGCGACGGACAGATCGATGTAAGGTATAGGTGTCTTGTCTTCTTAACCAATCTCGGACTTGGGCACGTTGTACCCCCTGGGGTTTGGCCGCTCGATAGAGAGCCGACAATGCACTATAGGCTGCCGGACTGTCGGGACTGTAGTATAAGTTATCCAACACCTTCTCCCAGCGCTTCATGGTGACAAAATGATGATGGACCCTGGCTCTATCGTTTATTTATAACGGGTATATCTTGGGCCTGAGTTTCTTTCTGATTTTCTTCGTGGACTTCCACAGTGGCCATGGTCAATGACCAGTCCAACTCGTCTGATGACCGCTTGATAAGCACTTCATCCACATCCACCACGGCATCTTCCAATGCAGACCATAGATCAGGGTGAAGGGTAAAATGCACTGTACCTCCATCTAGCCGAGCCAATTGAGCAAAGAAAGGGCCGCGTCGGATGTACACATCGTGACACAAGTGGATGAGGTCGCCGTCCAGTTCACCAGACAACACCCGTTTGAATTTGGTCCAGCCCTCCCGGGACAGACGAATGTGAGTCGGGCACGGTTGTGTAGGGTCCGTGTCTCCCACCACCTCCTCCATGATATCGACCTTATCCGCATACACGTGCAGGAAAACCTCGGGGGTCAAGCTGAAATACGCCAGTACTATATGCTCCGTCATGGTCAGTACGTGAATGGTACCAGATTTCACTGTCTCTCGTATTTATAGGGAGAACCCCGTGAGATCAAAGGATCAGGTGGTCATGTCATTGGGCTGACTGAGTCTAGCGGGGTAATCAATGGCATCGTCGTCGGGTTCATGTAGTTGTTCATGGGGTTCAGCCAGGGCGTCCTCCATAGCACGAGCCCATGCCAATTGGTCGGGTGATCGGTCGTCCGGTGTAAACAACTGGTCCACAATAGGCACTATTTTCTCCAAGGCTGACCACACAGAGGAAGTTAGGCTGATACTTCGCGTAGGCTCTTGGTACCGGCCCAGGCGTATGTGGACGGGCGGTACGGAATATACGTAGATGGCGTTGTCCAGGTGGATGAGGTCTCCGTCCAACTCACCGCTCAACACCCGTTTAAACTTAGTCCACCCATCACGCTGTAGTGTCACCGGATTCGATAGCCTCTCAGCGGGCGTCCAGTAAATAGCTTGATCGTCTTTCACCAGGGTGACTTTATCTTGATAAATGTATAACCTCACACTGGGTGTAAGAGGCAGGATGGCTCGTAGGTACATTGACATGCTTGCTGTAAATGTCGAACGGTGAATGACACACACTCTGTCTCACCCCTCGTATTTATAGTGTCAATACCACAGCGCCAGGGTGAATAGGGCACAGACTAGTATGAGGCCAACCAGCCGGCGCTGGTTCCGGCGTGAGCGCTCCTGGTCCATAGCGCGAGCATCAAGGATGGCTGTCATAGTCCAGTAGTGGTGAGTGATGGCACGCCTCTCCATCGAGTGCACTCTGTGGAGGACCGCTTCTGTGAACTCGTTCAGGATCTGGCGTCGTCCCTCGTTGTCGTCGCCATCTGCAAACATGGACCGGACCACTGCTCGGTAACCCGTGAATGAATTCACCACGGTGGCATACTGTAAAATGCGAGTCGCATGGGGCTGGATCTCCGCCATGGCTCTGTAGAAATGAAGGTGTGGGATACAGAGGGACATGTTTTATAGACCAGATGTAGCTCTACGGGTGTAGTCCGTGATACGTACTATTCTGATGGGTTAGTCCAAAAAAAGGGAGCAACAACAACAACACAGATTACAGATCAATCCTTTTTCCAGGTCACGCCCGATTCACGCAGACCGGAAGTGACGTCATACACCTGCGCACAACCGTGATGGGAAAAAATGGATATGACCTTGAACTGATCACGTGACCTCCCGCTTCATGGTGTGTTATACCCACCTAGGAAAAAAACAGCCCCAGATCATCTGGACTAAACTCTTTTATCAGGTAAGCTAGACTTTAGTACTATACTTGCGTTGAAACCCATGCAGACAACCTATTCAAATTTCAATGCATTGGCAACATAGCGTCGCACGAAATATACGCGCCCCTGTTGACCAGGATTTTTTTATACTCCCACAACAACAGACAATTTGAAGACAATTTTCTAGCGGGGTGTTTTCTTGAACATAATTGCTGTAATATACTCTTCTTTTTGTGGACGCTAAATATAGGGGAGAAAATGGCAACATTGTGACCAAACCATAACAGTTGACAGCTGTAAAAATAGATACCGTGGCATAAATTAGAGAGAGCATTTCAGTACACCTCAGAAAAATGAAACCTGGACGGGTATCCTTCATCTCGAGGGGACGCAAGTTCGATTCTTGCTTTCATTATGTGAGTATGTGTTGGACATGTGATCTTTAAATTTTATTATCATCAATACACCTAAACGGTATAGTTCAACCCCACCCCAGCCCATTAGATGTCCCTTCATGAATGCTTCAATTTGATACCTCACTCGACCCCATTGGTCCATTAGGGGCTCTCCTAGCTCCAAAAAGGCTATTTTCATACCCTTTTGGCCGCCGCGCATGCGCAGAATCACCCTAATTCAACCCCACACCCAGCCCATCAAATGCCCCTTCACCTCACCTTCAATTTGATACCTCACTCGACCCCATTGGTCCATTAGGGGCGCTCCTAGCTCCAAAAAGGCTATTTTCACACCCTTTGGCCGCCGCGCATGCGCAGAATGCCGATAGTTCAACCCCACATCCAGCCCATTAGATGCTCCTTTACCTCACCTTCAATTTGATACTTCACTCGACCCCACTGGACCAGTAGTCAATCCCCTAGCTCCAACACGGCTATTTTCATACCCTTTGGCCGCCGCGCATGCGCAGAATCACCCTAATTCAACCCCACACCCAGTCCATCAGATGCCCCTTCATGAATGCTTCACATTGATACCTCACTCGACCCCACTGGACCAGTAGTCAATCTCCTAGCTCCAAAAAGGCTATTTTCATACCCTTCGGCCACAGCGCATGCGCACAATGCCGATAGTTCAATCCCACACCCAGCCCATTAGATGCCCCCTCACCTAAGCTTCACTTTGATACCTCACTCGACCCCATCGGACCAGTAGTCAATCCCCTAGCTCCAAAAAGGCTATTTTCATACCCTTCGGCCACCGCGCATGCGCACAATGCCGATATTTCAATCCCACACCCAGCCCATTAGATGCCCCCTCACCTAAGCTTCACTTTGATACCTCACTCGACCCCATCGGACCATTTTATCTAGGGACTACTTTTTCTCCGCGGAAGCTTTTTCCCGAGACCGAATCACCGCCAGACATGACTGCATCACCGCGGATGAATACATTCTTGCACTCACTCACACCATCCATACCTCCCACCACACGACACAAAAACTGGCCGCCATCTTGTACCCACCTCCCACCACACGACACAAAAACTGGCCGCCATCTTGTACCCACCTCCCACCACACGATTACACGACACAAAAACGGGCCGCCATCTTGTACCCACCTCCCACCACACGACACAAAAACTGGCCGCCATCTTGTACCCACCTCCCACCACACACGACACAAAAACTGGCCGCCATCTTGTACCCACCTCCCACCACACACGACACAAAAACTGGCCGCCATCTTGTACCCACCTCCCACCACACACACACACGCATGCGCACACCACCAATTGTGACGTCACAAAAGGTTCTGCGCATGCGCAGTCAAGCGATATTCACTCAATTGACCCCAATATTCACAAATTGACCTCTATGACCTCTACATCCGGGTTTAACTTAACTCATCTTGCACCTTGTATACTACTAATATGGCACATTGAGCCAATATTTTACTTCCATAAAATGTCGCTGCAGATATGATGGCACTGAAAATAGTAGATTAGTTTTGTTAAAGTTGTCATATTTTTTATATATTCGAGAATCCATGCTTGAATGTAGACGAAGAATCCAAAAATGGACGAAACATCCATCGCCGCTGTTTTACTCCACTCTGAACTGTGAGCATTTATAGAGTATAAAACTTGGGTACTTTTTCTGCAAATTATTGTGTTCATCATTTTATCGGTCATCTGAGTTTCAGAATGCTTCGTCCACTATGACTGTCCCACGATATCTATATGACACAGACAGGGAGTTGAACTTCCAAAGTGCTCGTCCGGTACTAATTATTTTGCGATATATACCGACGGCCCGTGTAACACTTGACAATTCAGCTTTCCATCTCGAAAAAGATGGAAGGTTCGACATCTCCCCCGCCCGTTAGCTTTCCATCTTGCAAAATTGAAAGTAGAAAGATGGAAACCTCTGATATTGGGAGAAACGGCACAAATTTTTACAAAGTATGGCTCCGGTATTCCTATGTCATCAATTCATTTTGGAAAGCTGGAATACGGGAGCGATGTAGAGCTTTCCATCTTTCTACTTTCAATTTTGCAAGATGGAAAGCTCGAATACGGGAGAGATGGAGAGCTTTCCATCTTTCTGCTTTCAATTATGTGAGATGGAAATCTCGAATACGGGAGTGATGTAGAGATTTGCATATTTCTACTTTCAATTTTGCAAAATGGAAAGCTGAATTGTCAAGTGTTACACGGACCACCGTGTAACACTGTTGTCCCATGTTTGTAATGATTCTATACGGGTACATTATGCATTATACAATCTTCAGAAAAAGGTCAATAAACAAGAGAAATAATGTTTAAGTGCCTTCTGTTCTTTTAGCTCCCTCTCTTAAAAAACACGACATATTTAGAAGAGACACTCTCATGCAAGTTTGGTTTCGAGTATGTTCATTTTTTTTCATGGAAGTATTCAAAGGCACCCAAAAGCCAGGAGAATTTTAACACTCACTATAATTTCCAAGAAATAAATAGTTAGCATGTCCGACATAATTTCATAATACTCGAATAGTCACAGTTAAAGATATTTTAAATTTTGGCTGTACACCAGTAAGACTCAAACAACGAGATGACAAACCGATCCACGTGTAGGAACATAATTTTCCGAAAAGTTCTGTTCATGCTGGGTTCATTAACAAATGTGCAGTTAACTTCTTACCACTTTGGTAAATGAGCACTAGCGAGCGTATGGAGGGGGGGGGGGGGTGCAATATGTTACACGTTACACAATGAAAAGGTACACGGTCGCAGCCTCAAGTCGATCGCGATAGGGAACATATTGACGAGTTTTGTATGAAACAAAGGTGAAAGTAAATGTGGGTGAAATGAAAAACAACAGCTTGATAGTAAACGTAGATTACCCCGTGCTGTATAAATGGTCGTGTGGTCAATTCCATGACCATTGACAATTTATACTGTTCCGAGGAAACTGCGAATTCTTATCCTACATTATTCGACCAAGAAGATAAATTAGCAAAGACGGGTAAGTGTCAAGTTTTCATACCTTTTGGAATTATTTGACTAAAACTAACAAAGGATAAAAGTATGTGTCTAAATATGAATCTAGTGTATTCAAAATATATTGTGAATTCGGTATATTTACATGAAATGTTAGATCACTTTATTGCTCGTCACGCTTTCACATACCATCCACGGTTACGCTCTCTATCGTGCTGTGATTCGATTGTAAAAGAAGGGAAAGAAGTACGGAAAGTTGCCGAAATACTCCCCGCATTCATATACCCACATCAAGTCTTCTACTTAAGATAAGATTTTTTACACAATATTAGCTTTTGCTCATTCGAATTGCAATAAATAAACTCACCAAGACGCATTTTTGAAAGCTAGTCATTCAAAAAACTAATATTCATTTCCTCCTTAACCCTACCTGGCCTGGGGGGAGGGGGGGGGCGAGCGAAATGGCTCCCCTACCAAACTTTCAGCCATCTCGGAACGACAAAAATGGAGAGCTTGAAACTCTGTGACTTTATAGTTTATCATATTGAGGTCATTTTGAGCCTATTTGCATAGCCCCCGAGCAGAGGATCATGGGACAATTCAAGATGGCTGCCATCTTTGTCATATTTCTTCAAAATTTCCACTTTTCCTCGATGAAAAGCGGTCAAAAACTATTTGGCTTCCGCCACCACATTAATATACCAATTTATCATGCAGTTTTATGGAGAAATTGCATAAATAAAAAATTCGAAAATCTGACTGAAAAATCGACCAAAAATGCTGCTTTTAAAAATGACGTCACTCGTGATCTTTTATCAAAGCGGCCATCTTGCATTTTTTTTTACACTTTCTGGTAGAGTTTGTCCTTCAAGGGGTATAGTGTGAGGTAAAGTCTGGCTTCCCTAGCCTGGTGGTAAGAAAACATAATTAGAGGGGCATTTTCGCTTCCCAGGTCACAACAGGTCCCAAAAAGTCCATGCCAGATAGGGTTAATAACTTCTAAAGTATTCATCAAAATTATTCAGTTCACAGTTCAATGTTCAATAATTCCAAAGTAATTCGAGAAACGCGACCCATTCAAACTTACAAAAAATGAGACAATCTTATTCAGTTCTGTACAATGTACAACGTAGAGGCCAAATCTTATGACTTTACGATGAATAATGTAGGAGTTATTAGAAGGGGAGTCTGAAAACGTGCCAAAAAAAAAAAAAAAAAAATACCGGAGAAAACTAACAAAAACTACCAGGGAGCTATTTTCTTCCATTTATGACCGATTGTCTCTTCAAGCAAGTAGAATGACTTATAATCAAGTCGAAATCATATCTAATTAAAAAAAAACTCTTTCAGGAAATGTAATTACTTGATCAATTGATCAATCTAGCAACCAGTGTTGGCAATCTCCACAGTCATGACTTTGTCATGTGATCGCAGAAGCGAGTCTCGCACGGAATGTGATAGATAAACATGAGTGGCTCAACTGCATTTTAAATATATCTACAAGCTACTTGTCATCATAGCCCACTGTAAAAGCTTAATTTCTGGAATGAGAAAACATTTTTTTAACTTTTTTTCTATCAAAATCAAGTGTTCATTATTAACTCTTATGTTAAGAGTTGTGCAAGAAAAACTTTTTCGAATTTTGAACTCTTAAATCGTTATTTTATCATAAACCTGTTCACGGTGCAGAAAAGTGGTACGGATTTTACTTTATTTTTATTTCTTTCTAGTTGGATGTTAAGTACGGTGCGAAATATGTTATGAATCTAGCTGATTGATTTATTGTCAATACAATTGGTGGAATATACACAAAATGTAACACCGAACCTGTTCAATATATGAAAAGAATGTAGAAACTGAAAATGAAATTTCGCATTTATTGTGCTCCAACCATCTCAATTTGATCCCATGTTCTATAAAATGGACAGCCTACACACATTATACGTACAAATATCTCAAAAGAGATTTGAAATGTGTGCTACGGCCGGTTAGCTCTGGTGGGGCCTTCTTCTATACTATGCGAGAACAAGGCTCCGGCGCCAAACCACTCACCAGATGTAGTTGGGAAAGTGCCGACGGGTAAATATCTGCCGAATTATTGATGTCCGCACCAATAGGTTTGATTCTATGTCCACTTTCCTTTCATAATCACTCCAGTTTATGGCTGACTGTCCATTTCCTTAGTATTTCGTACATTGTCTAAACTCGGAGGAAGGGGTAAAACTGTCCACATCTGGTGTTTTACCTCTCGTCTATTTGAGTTTAGGCTTCTTGCAAAGCTAAAAATGGACAGTCATTCATAAACAAGGTGTTTTGTGAACGGTAAATGAACATAGAATCGAATTATTTTATTGGTTATGGTCAACGGGTTCGTTCGGCACTTTCCCAACAACTGCATCTGGTGAGTGGTTTGGTGCCGGAGCCTTGTTCTCACATATATTATAGAAGAAGGCCCCACCAGAGCTAACTACGGTTGAGCTTGGTATTATGGTGCCTCTCGAGTATGGCCGCTTCGTATCCTTGTCCGTACAATATTCACGGAAATGAACAAAATTTACTGCGATGAAGAGAAACCTACTGATGAGTTAATACAAAACTTCAGCCTCGTAAAATAAGGTTTTAACGGAATTGAAAGAAAAAAATTCATACTTCTTCTTTACAAATTCAGTCGTGGCGAATTGTTTTTCAAGCCATAGAAATAAAAGAAAGTGCCTAAACTACTTTTTATTCATCACATCATTTGAATATTCTACTCTCGAGTTCTATCATCCATCGTTGTTTCACTGGACCATCCTGAAACAAAAGTCACCCTCTAACACTGCAATACAAAGGCGAGTACTAATGCTCAAACACTGTTGAAGTGCATAAAATAGACCACTTTTTCTAACACAAAAAATTCTCATAACCGAAAAAAAATTGGTCAGTGGACCAATTAATATCTGAATAATATATACACGGTCAATTCAGATAAAATATTTTTAAAGTTCTTGCAAAACGCAAAACGGCCAAAATAGTAATTATGTTGCTCATTAGTGTACCGTACACACTTAAAAGGTGGATTTTTAATGTGAGACGCAGGCGCGACCTTAACCAGCTTTGGACAAGAGAAGCACACCAACGCTCTTCCTAATAAGCGGATTTCTCCACGAGAGTTTTAATTCAAGCCATTATCTATTTGTTTTGAAAAAGGTTAAAATAAATTCGAAAAAAACAAACAAACAACAACAAACGGCTGAGCCGTAATGTGATTTGGTTTTGGATTTTGAAGAGTGTAGTGCTGTGTGAATGCGCACAAAAACTATGTGATGACATTGGAAATTCTAACTGTTCAGAGCTGGCGATCACAGATGGTGGTCGGCTGACACAGTACCAGTCAAGGAATTGTGGTTGGAGCTAAACAATTTTTTTAAAATTCTTTACCGTGCCAAAAAACATTTTAGACTAAATCCACACTGAAATGTGCAGTGAAACGTCACAAAGCACAAAAAGTCATTTTCAAACGTCTGTCAACACATTTTCACGTCTCTTCTGACTGACAATTGATGATATAAAGCTTAAATATTTTTTCCAGTATGAAACAGTGCAGGGTCGAATTTATTAATTTTCACGTAACAGCAAGAGGAATTGGTAAACGTTACACAATGGGGTTGAAAGCAAAGGAAAGTGGACAGTCTCTGATTGTGTACGATGGATTGTGATTATGATTTGGAGGAAGGGGTGATGTCTGTATGCAATTCACAGAGCGTTTTTAGAAAGAGAAGTAAGAAAGAAGAATAATAATACAACCCTTGTTTTTTTTTCCATATTTCAGATCATCCATGAACATGAACGCATACGTCTTAACTCTGGCTGTTGTTTGTCTGGCTTTCCAGTCTGGTAAGTGTTATATTAATTAAGTACGAAAGAAACATTTCCACGCGTACTTCGATTGTTTGGTTTCAGGTGCCTATCTTACTGTGTGTGAATACTATCCCGTATTATGTAGTATGGTAATTTAAATTACCATCAACTAACTTTGACGTATTATGGTAATTTACATTACCATCAACCAACTTCTGGGTAATATGGTAATTTAAAGAAGTGCCAAAAATAAAATATTACATATACAAGAAATTGTTCAGTTGGCATGAAGTACAATATTATATTTTATACTCAGAAAAGTTTCAAAGCACTGAGTCTCATCATTCTCGAATTACAGGACCGTGAAGTAGTGCATTCGTACGAAATCGCCAATTTTGAGGCGAAAATATATGAAGATAAACGATAACAAGAACCATCTTGATGCAGCATACTCGTTGTTCCAATATGTATTCGTAGATCAAATCTGGTTCTGGTTATCGTTTATCTTCATATGTGTACAGAAAACAATAAGAATTGTTTTCACCTCAGAATCAACTATTTTGCACGAATCACTTTACGGCCATTAGATCCCGTGCATTGGAATTTTTCTGAGTATACAATATAATATGCATCAACAATTTCTTGTAGTGGAATATTTTATTTTTGTACTTCTGTATTGCGGACCTGGGGCGATTTACCCATCTAAAGATACAAGGTCCTTTGGGGTAATAGTCATTAATTGTGTTATGTTTAACGCAAATTTGTGCAAAAATGGCTTCAACAATCATGTTTGTGTTGGAAACAACACCACTGTTAACACTGTTGATTCCAACACAAATTCGTATTGATTCCAACAAAAGATGTGTTATTTTCGAGTTAATTCTGGTGTTTGCTTTAAAACGGTTTTTTCGATATGTGACTGCTAGAATACAGGCATCAGATAGGACATTCATAAGCCTGCCAGCGTTCATGAAGAATTCCCGCGTCCATAATTGAAAAAACAACAACTAATCCATAAAACAATTCTAGTGCCAAACTCCAAGCAGACATGAGAGAAGCGATCAGAAATCCGTCTATGGTTAGCGATAAGGGACAGAAATCCGTCTATGGTTAGCGATAAGGGACAGAAATCCGTATATGTTTAGCGATAAGGGAGAGAAATCCGTCTATGGTTAGCGATAAGGGACAGAAATCCGTCTATGGTTAGCGATAAGGGACAGAAATCCGTCTATGGTTAGCGATAAGGGACAGAAATCCGTCTATGGTTAGCGATAAGGGACAGAAATCCGTCTATCCGCCTATGGTTAGCGATAAGGGACAGAAATCCGTCTATGGTTAGCGATAAGGGACAGAAATCCGTATATGGTTAGCGATAAGGGACAGAAATCCGTCTATGGTTAGCGATAAGGGACAGAAATCCGTCTATGGTTAGCGATAAGGGACAGAAATCCGTCTATGGTTAGCGATAAGGGACAGAAATCCGTCTATGGTTAGCGATAAGGGACAGACATCTGTCTATGGTTAGCGATAAGGGACAGAAATCCGTATATGGTTAGCGATAAGGGACAGAAATCCGTCTATGGTTAGCGATAAGGGACAGAAATCCGTATATGGTTAGCGATAAGGGACAGAAATCCGTCTATGGTTAGCGATAAGGGAGAGAAATCCGTCTATGGTTAACGATAAGGGACAGAAATCCGTCTATGGTTAGCGATAAGGGCGAGAAATCCGTCTATGGTTAGCGATAAGGGACAGAAATCGGTTTCAATGTCTAGGATTATATCGATTTAGACACCGATCTAAGTCCACCAGTCAAATTATTGCTTCAATTCGTCGGCTTAAATGGTTGTAAACCGCGGAATAAATGGATTTCGCCGTAGAAATAAATCCCGGAGTTCATTTCTGGAAATGAATTTCATTTAATCCGCGGTCTTCATCCTTCTAGTCAGTGGTGTAAAACGTTCAAGCCCCTGGCTTTTGTCCGATGGTTTCTCCATCCAATTAAAAATGGAGATAAGTGTCCATCCTAATTAGTTTCTATATGAAAGGACACTCTTAGCCATTTCCATCCTAACTTAATACCAAATCTATACACCTTTGTTATGGCTGGTTGGTTGTATTGTATATATAATGCTTGTGTACTAATTTTGTATATTTTCTTTGTTCTGTTATCACAGCTGTGGGTGGCAGAATCAAGGGAGTCACCATGTGTAAGTATATACCAGTTTAGTTTTCGGGAAGTTCAATAAAAAACACAGCAGCATTGCTAAGAGAGAATGGTAGAGAAACCAGTCAATCACGTGACTCCCGTCTGCTCCTCAGTTTCTTCAAGTTATTATTGTTCAATCAAAGGAAGTTATTAAATGTTATAACCATCCTCGCAAGCCAGTGTATCGATCCATATGTCAGTTCCATACATTGGGTTGACTAGTTACCCATAGCAGATCTGGATAAAAATAGATCGAGGTGTTTCTCGATATAAACGCATGGCTGAGAAGAAAATCATCACAGTGATCAGTTTTGGTTCTTGTGATGTTTTTAGAAATAATTTGTCAGTATTTTTGCCTGTGGTGCCTTATGACTTTGTGTCGGTACGCCTGCAATCTAATTAAATTCAATTCTATCTGCTCCCCCATTTGAATATGTCGCTTGTAGGATCTAAAAGCCTTGCAGTAACTCGAGTGTCAACCAATCCTGAGAACGCTTCATGGTGCTTCGAAAAAACATTAATGATAGAGAATGTTTGGTTGGCTCAATCGACTTAGACGCCGGGCTGGCGGGAAGTCGCCGGGCTGGCGGGGTGTCTTTTCGTGTTGCCGCGGTCCCGACATTGTGGCACCATAATACGGGGTAGATATATGGACTGGTCTTCGTTGTAAACATTGGGATAAACGGACACAATGACCGTATCTCCCCTCTCCGACTGCAAGTGGATTAGTCCAGATGCGACCATGATGGCATAATGCTATTAAATATTCATGAGCTGGGCGCTCAGAACACCAAATTCAGTTCAAATACGTAAGATCCTACATAGCGACATATACGATAGGGGAGCATTGACAGGATATTAATTTATTAAGACTGGTACGCCTTTTTTCACGACCTTTGTTATGTTGCGTTTAATTCAGAACAACTCGAACAAGTCAGTAAGCGGGCTCAGCCAGGTCGTTCTACCTATCCGCTAGGAGGTTTGAGTTTTGAATAGTTTGAATTTCATAGTTCGCCAAACTACCTTTGATCTCAGCCTGAAACTTCTGATAACTACATGCTAATTAAAAAACAACTGTCATGGTGAAATTTATAACATAGGCAACGGCCCGAGGACTTATCCGATTTAGGATTGACCAAAACATGTTTATTTAATTAGACTATGCAGCTCGTCAAATTAATAGTTGGCTCTGTATAAATGTTATACTTTGCAACGTGTATAACAAGCTGAACTAAAAACGTTCTCTGAAAATAGAAATTCAACGTGAAAAAATGCTTGTGCGATTTGAAAATTGTTCCTTGTGCGATTTTAAATGTGTCGCATTTGAATTTCCGTGGAAAACACTTCCTCCAAACTCTAGCACTAATCTTCTCTCTTCTACTCCTCAACTTTGTTCTCAGAGCATACCAATACATCGTTGTGGTACGCATCCTACTTGGAATTGGATACGCCAATTAAATCAGGAAAATAATAAAAAAATTTTTTGTCTGTCTATCACATCTCGTGATTAGATCAAATGACTACACGCAGAGTGAGCAATTCTTTAATTGCACTAACCAAAGGAAGCGTAAGTACGTTCGGGTTTTAGGTTTTGTTCGCGATTCTTAACCTCCGTATATTGAAAACCTCTCTTTCATATCTCTGTTTTCACATTTATTTTCCTCGAAGAACCTTCACCAATTTACTTGTATTAAATAACCGAATATTTTATGTTATATTATTCAGGTGAGTCTGGAAGGATCAGCTCCAACTTCTGTGAAATTCGTACTACCATAGACACGTGCTTCGCTGAACCCAAATTAGCCAACTTCACGTTGCCATTTTTGGAGGTACCTTCAGTGGTAGTCGGGCTGGCTAAACTGAATGCTGGAAATGTGGACAACACCCGCGTGAACACCAAGTACGAGGCCACAACCGAGTCACTCACCGTCAACTTTATTTGTATGTTGAAGTCCCATTGCTACGCAGCCTCCGTCAACTGGATGGCATGTGGTCTGGTGAACAAACGGGCCCTGAATAAAATGAGGAAGGACGAATAAACAAAGTCAATGAACACTTAGTGAAGAGACAATTTTAACTCGGTGACTTTCTGATAGAAATACATTCGATGTATTGATGATGATATGGTAAATCATTGGCGACTGATTGAAACATAGTTTAATAAAATCCATTAATACTGATTATATTTCCTCTTTCCCTTGTTAGATCTTCATGATCACTACATAATTTACTGTTAAAATTGTCCACTTATTCAGCTTCATGGCTGGTGGTGGGATGCGGTCAGTTGGTCAAGTAAATCGGGAAAGTAGAGGTCTGAATGTTGCGATCTAGAAAAATTCCATATACGCATACGTCGTCTTTTACGAGGCACTATTTTTGTCAAAACATGGATGTACAGTTATTGATTTGATAGCAATGACGGACAAAGACTGCGTCGATATCTAAGAACGTTTTCGGGGTACGGGGATGCAGTAGCTCAAATGGACTTTCTTCCGTTACGTGTCGGTATTTATGGGGTGTATGTGTAAGTTAATGTCATGTCGGTATACATTGAGTGTATGTGTAAGTTAGTGTCGGTATATGTGGGATGTATGTGTGATTTAGTTTCGGAATATATGAGGTATATGTGTAAATTAGTGTCGGTATATGTAGGGTGTATGTATGAGTTAGTGTCGGTATATATTGGGTGTATGTGTAAGTTAGTGTCGGTATATGTGGGATGTATGTGTAATTTAGTGTCGGAATATATGAGGTATATGTGTAAGTTAGCGACGGTATATATGGGATGTATGTGTAACTTAGTGTCGGAATATATGAGGTGTATGTGTAAGTTAGTGTCAGTATATATAGGGTGTGTGTGTAAGTGTCGGTATATATTGGGGGTATGTGTAAGTTAGTGTCGATTTTTGTGGGATGTATGTGTAAGTTAGTGTCGGTGTATATAAGAAGTGTATGTGTAATTCAGTGACGGTATATGTGGGATGTATGTGTAAGTCAGTGACGGTATATGTGGGATGTATGTGTAACTTAGTGTCGGTATATGTGGGGTGTATGCGTAAGTTAGTGTCGATTTTTGTGGGATGTATGTGTAAGTTAGTGTCGGTGTATATAAGAAGTGTATGTGTAAGTCAGTGACGGTATATGTGGGATGTATGTGTAAGTTAGTGGCGGTATATATGGGGTGTATGTATAAGTTAGTGTCGGTATATATGGCGTGTATATATATGTTAGTGTCGATATATATGGAGTATATGTGTAACATAGTGTCGGTATATGTGGGGTGTATGTGTAACTTAGTGTCGGTATATGTGAGGTGTATGCGTAAGCTAGTGTCGATATATATGGGATGTATGTGTCAGTTAGCGTCGGAGTATATGCAGTATATGTGAAAGTTAGTGTCGGTATATGGTGTATGTGTAAGTTAGTGTCGGTATATGTGGGGTGTATGCGTAAGTTAGTGTCGATATATATGGGATGTATGTGTCAGTTAGCGTCGGAGTATATGCAGTGTATGTGAAAGTTAGTGTCGATATATATGGGATGTATGTGTCAGTTAGCGTCGGAGTATTTGCAGTGTATGTGAAAGTTAGTGTCGGCATATATGGGGTGTATGTGTAAGTTAGTGTCGATATATATGGGGTATATGTGTAACTTAGTGTCGGTATATGTGGGCTGTATGTGTAACTTAGTGTCGGTACATGTGGGGTGTATGCGTAAGTTAGTGTCGATATATATGGGATGTATGTGTCAGTTAGCGTCGGAGTATATGCAGTATATGTGAAAGTTAGTGTCGGTATATGGTGTATGTGTAAGTTAGTGTCGGTATATGTGGGGTGTATGCGTAAGTTAGTGTCGATATATATGGGATGTATGTGTCAGTTAGCGTCGGAGTATATGCAGTGTATGTGAAAGTTAGTGTCGTTATATGTGTAAGTTAGTGTCGGTACATGTGGGGTGTATGCGTAAGTTAGTGTCGATATATATGGGATGTATGTGTCAGTTAGCGTCGGAGTATATGCAGTGTATGTGAAAGTTAGTGTCGGTATATGGTGTATGTGTAAGTTAGTGTCGGTATATGTGGGGTGTATGCGTAAGTTCGTGTCGATATATATGGGGTGTATGTGTAAGTTAGTGTCGGTATATGTGAGGTGTATGCGTAAGTTAGTGTCGATATATATGGGGTGTATGTGTAAGTTAGTGTCGGTATATGTGGGGTGTATGCGTAAGTTAGTGTCGATATATATGGGATGTATGTGTCAGAGTCGGAGTATATGCAGTGTATGTGAAAGTTAGTGTCGGTATATATGGGATGTATGTGTAACTTAGTGTCGGTATATATGAGGTGTATGCGTAAGCTAGTGTCGATATATATGGGATGTATGTGTCAGTTAGCGTCGGAGTATATGCAGTATATGTGAAAGTTAGTGTCGGTATATGGTGCATGTGTAAGTTAGTGTCGGTATATGTGGGGTGTATGCGTAAGTTAGTGTCGATATATATGGGATGTATGTGTCAGTTAGCGTCGGAGTATATGCAGTGTATGTGAAAGTTAGTGTCGATATATATGGGATGTATGTGTCAGTTAGCGTCGGAGTATTTGCAGTGTATGTGAAAGTTAGTGTCGGCATATATGGGGTGTATGTGTAAGTTAGTGTCGATATATATGGGGTATATGTGTAACTTAGTGTCGGTATATGTGGGCTGTATGTGTAACTTAGTGTCGGTACATGTGGGGTGTATGCGTAAGTTAGTGTCGATATATATGGGATGTATGTGTCAGTTAGCGTCGGAGTATATGCAGTATATGTGAAAGTTAGTGTCGGTATATGGTGTATGTGTAAGTTAGTGTCGGTATATGTGGGGTGTATGCGTAAGTTAGTGTCGATATATATGGGATGTATGTGTCAGTTAGCGTCGGAGTATATGCAGTGTATGTGAAAGTTAGTGTCGTTATATGTGTAAGTTAGTGTCGGTACATGTGGGGTGTATGCGTAAGTTAGTGTCGATATATATGGGATGTATGTGTCAGTTAGCGTCGGAGTATATGCAGTGTATGTGAAAGTTAGTGTCGGTATATGGTGTATGTGTAAGTTAGTGTCGGTATATGTGGGGTGTATGCGTAAGTTCGTGTCGATATATATGGGGTGTATGTGTAAGTTAGTGTCGGTATATGTGAGGTGTATGCGTAAGTTAGTGTCGATATATATGGGGTGTATGTGTAAGTTAGTGTCGGTATATGTGGGGTGTATGCGTAAGTTAGTGTCGATATATATGGGATGTATGTGTCAGAGTCGGAGTATATGCAGTGTATGTGAAAGTTAGTGTCGGTATATATGGGATGTATGTGTAACTTAGTGTCGGTATATGTGGGGTGTATGTGTAACTTAGTGTCGATATATAAGGGGTGGCTTTGTATTATCTGGCGATGAATCTTGCCCCCCACCAAAAAAAGAAATGTTCAAATCTTGTGATTGTAGAGCTCCAGAAAATGTCAGGGCATCAACATATGAGCTTACACGTATGGGCATTGATTTGGTTTTCTGAAGAAATGAGTACGGCGCATGACGTTGGGCACACCGGTTCTCGTCAGATCACCGAAGTTAAGCAGCGTTGAGCTCGGTCAATACTTGGATGGGTGACCGGGTGCTGTACTGGCTGGGCTGATCAGTGTCCAGAATAATAGGAACTGTGGACACTCTCGTGTTCTGGCACATGTAGGCATCGTCGTGATATGACTGAAAAAATGTTGAAAACGACGTTAAATCCTACTCACTCACTCTGAAGAAATGTAGTTTGGCTGGTATGTAAACTATCTACCCCTTACATTGCTCATATGGCCGTGTGAATCAATCATTTATTATAAAATCCTTTAAAGCAGATATTTATTGTTTGCTTTTAAAACTGCAGCTTTTCGATATTGTTGGAATTGTTCATATTTTAGAGATAGTCTTTAGTTTGATATTCTAGGCATAAGAGCCGACATTTAACACTCAGCCGCCGTCCACGAAAGAATTTCCGCGTCCAAATCGAAAGACATCTTTCATACAACAGTTACCATCGATAACATATATGCAGGAAATACAAATTTAAAAAGTAGGAAAAACAACAACGTGGTATCCTTTAAGTGAGAAGCGATCAACAATTTTCAACCATCAAGATATCATGATATTCTTCACATAAAATCTTTATCATTATCTTTATCCAAATGAATTTCAGTCATTTTCTGCAATGTCAATAAAAGTGTGCATATCCCCTGAACACTGAAATGCACACTAGTTTGTAACACCTTTCGAACATGTAAACGTGTTCAAGTATACTAGTATGAGAAGAGATCTACTTAAACTATGTCTCTGAAGTGTTATCAAGCTCATCAACTAGATCGCCCTCAATAAACACAACGAAATAGGCTGTCCACAATATCTCCCAGTGCTGAATATAGGAAAATTAGTGTTCATTCTGAAGTGTGTACTTCTCAACACTTTTACACACAATTTAACACTTTTACATGTTCATGCGGACTTTAGTGTTCCAAAAGTGTTACCAAATATGTGTTCAGTTGTGAACATTGGTATTCATACATGGTGATCATTTTTGAACACGCGTGTTCATATATGTACTCTGGTGTTCGGATATGAACGTAAGTGTTCAGTTTTTAAGACGATCGCGTGTTCATATATGTTCTCTGGTGTTCGGATATGAACGTAAGTATTCCGTTTTTAAGACGATATGGTGTTCTGATTTGGACGTCAATATGAACGTTAGTGTTAAGTGCCGTCCAACCCCATGTTTCGATTGTTGAGATATTTAGAGTTGTGGAATTTTTGGTACCATCTTCTTTTCATTATTGTTCAAAATGGACCAGCTGATTAATTCCACAACATTATTTCAACTTATTGCAGCAACCGCTAAAATTAGTCAGAGATGAACGCTTTTACGCGTTTTATAAGTGTTACAAATTTTTGTTGACAATGTGTGGAATGATATATCTCAGCCGCGCTTTCATTGGGGTAGTTCATTTGAACACCATGGAGACGTGAAATACACGATGTTCAAACAGCCCTTTTAGCCTTGGGTGACGGATCCTGATATACACTGCCTATCTGAGGTGACACTTGCACCTCATAATGTCCCAGAGCCTCATCAGCCGTGGGCGCAGATTTTTCACGGCTTACGCTCAGCACAGAACGAAAAATGTAGATATCGCCGATTGCTCCATAAGTAAACTAGAATAACAGTCATAATGATTACGATTTGACGACAGCAACATATAATAAATATCGTGCTGGTAATACATGTAAGTGTGGAAAAAATGGTCACATACACGATTTGAAGTTTTGTTTAAGGAAAGCAAACATGATGTCATTGAGACAGACAGTTATACTGTCGACAAACCGTAATTATTATGACCGTTCTTCGAATTTAGTTGTGGAGCAATCGGCGATATCTACATATTTCGTTATGTGCTGAACGTAAGCATTGTGAAGTGCACAATGTGAGGTGCAAGTTTCGCCTCAGATAGACAATGTGTATCAGAATCCATCACTCAATCACGGTTTGAAACATCTTCGTAGTTCTCTCCATATAAAACTTCAGTACAATTGTGCGTGTACACGGTCTCAATTACATAGGGAGACGTCATAATGTATTTGTGTTTACTAGCACAAAGGTCAACAATGCCGTGTACGGCAATAGATGTGTGTGCGGTTTATCATTCGGCAATTTCACTAGGCAAATTTTATGAGCGCACTCCCACGGACCGCCTGCTATTATTTTATATGGCATCAATGACCTTCGTGCCAGTGAGCATGAATACATTATGACGTCTCTCTATGTAATTGAGGCCCGGTACATGAAACAACTGCATTGGAGTTTTATATGGAGAGAATTGTAAAGTTATTTCAAGCGGGATATGTTATCGATATCACGGAGAAATGGTAGTCATTTTGCAGAGTTCTGTTTGTTACACCCTGTAAAAAAGAAAAATTTATGCATGAGTTAGCTATTGATTTTTGACAAGCTCACAAGCTTCCTTTATCATGCGAACCTAGCTCTCTCATGTCGTTTTCCAATTTCGATGGTTATTTCACCGATTTTCCATCCTGCAGACGGACGGACGGATTGAAGACCACGTTGTGAGGCCTCTTCGGTACTTGAACACTTGAACAACTGGTGTACTACGTCCTACCAACGTCTGGTTTGCACGCGAGTCCTTCATCAAATATCCTGTAATGTTCCGGTGTCCAATTTAAGCTACGTACACATGTATACGATTATCCGATAACGACAATGCGGCAACGACAATATGGCAACGGCAAAAAAATCGATCGTAGGAAAATGAATTGATCCGTATGAATGCGTAACGGTTACGACAGTGCGATAAAACTATCCGGCAATGCGATACGATTATCCGTCTATTATTGGAATCGGTTCTGGATCGATTTTTTGCCGTTGTCGGACATAAGTCGTGCGGTTTTATGACGTCACAGCAGCAACATACGCGCTTTTTAAGTCGTCGTCGTCCATTGCGGTAACAATTGTTCTCATGTCGCATCCGCTTTTATACTTATAGCCGTAGTCATGTGTACACTAAAAACGCATTACCGTTGTCGTTGCCATTGCCGTATTGTCGTTGCCGCATTGTCGTTATCGGATAATCGTATACATGTGTACGTAGCTTAACCCGTTTTATCTTTACAAAATATCACGATATAGGATAAAACCTTCTGTATAATATAAAATATATTTCTTGGTGGCCTTCCAGCTGTTTTCTATCTGTATACATAGTGGTTGTCATTGAGTTGACAATTTCTACCTTCGAGAGATCCGGTTTCAATTCCTCGGAAGCTAGGATTTGGCGGTAGAATTTCCCTTCCGGTTCCCGCAGTTGGATATTTTCTGGATTGATGTTTTGCTCCCTTGCTGTATCTTGGCCTGCTCGTACATTGTTACCTGCGGCACGCAGGTCTACGGGAGGCTCGCGTTGTTGTTGTTGTTCTTCTTGTTCTTGTGACTTTTTGAAATGCGCATGCGCTAAGAGAGTGTGATCTCTGCCACACTTTTCTTTTCAACCTCCGATCTCACATGACAACACTGTCTTCAAGCGCGTTTGAATTCATTTGCAACTATATTCGATGGAATGAATTATTGCTTCGTTAATTATTATATATGAGAATAGTGTGAATAACGTCAAAGGACCTACGAAGTAGGGTAGGCATTAGGACTCCGAACCGACACGCACTGAACTCTTGGACCCCCAGTTGAAAACCTGCCAATATTAAGATGGGCACGGCCCAAGTTAGAATCACCAGTGATTTTAATCAAAAATCACCAGAAATTTTCATCAAAAGTAGGTCCACTCGAAACATGCTGGCAACAGTCCCCTAATGCACCTTCATGCCCAGTGTGAATAACGTCACAGGACATAAGAAGTAGGGTAGGCATTAGGACTCCGACGGACGCTGAACTCTTGGACCCCCAGTTGAAATCCTGCCTATATTAAGATGGGCACGGCTCAAGTTAGATTCACCAGTGATTTTAATCAAAAATCACCAGAAATTTTCATCAAAAGTAGGTCAGCTCGAAACATGCTGGTAACAGTCCCCTGATGCACTTTAATGCCAAAAATCAAGGTTCTAATATCAACGGTAACACTCAGATATAACATATCTCTCAGATATAACATATATATAAATATTTATATTCATGTCACTGTTCCATTGTTTCTCTAGTTGTATTCCTCTTAAAATTTTGTACTCTGCCTTTGACTGGTGTTTGTACAATACAATCTTGAATCTTGAATGCTTATTTTGCCGACGAAAGGATTCAGATGGACTCACTCGATCATTACCGGACAATTTCAAATGGTAGCCCACTTCGAAGAGACAGAAATGACTATGTGGTATTTAATGAGTTGGACACCCCTGTGCGCGAACAATACCTCGCAGTCGTGCAGTTATATTGTGCACTTTCGGTTGCATGACATTTGGCAAATAGCTATTTTGAATGATTCTCTTTCAGAACACAGCCTCTCTATCCTCATTCTTGCAAGCCAGGGCCTTGATTCGCTGGTATTGACGATCCCGTCCTCTTCCGCACTCAGAATCCCTTTGGAATAGAATTAATCACTTCCGTAAATTCAATACTTATGTGTATCAGCAGACAATGCGCAGAAACATATTACATTTGACATCATTCTCTCAAGCCGGAGCCCATTTCTGCTAGAATTTACTGGTTCTATACAAAATTTACGTTACTTTGTCAATCAGTTTACGTCATATATAGCAGATACTGGCCATAAAAACGATGTTGACCTCGTGGCCAAAAGCTAGGGCCTTTGTTTTCCTGGAGGGGTTTTCGAGTTTGATTTTGATACTTAGATACTTTTCGCATTGACTTTAACTTGGCAGTCATTTTCGCGAATGCAACAATTTGATGTATCAAAAGATAATAACGAGAATTCGACATCATTCTCTTGCACACAGACCTTGTTTAGTGAACTAGCCCCGAAACTTCGCACTTGAATCACCTTCGGAATGACAAACATATTCGCAAATTGAGTATAGGAAGATATCCATAGATACTGACTAGAAATGTTTCTTGTTTGCAGAATTTGATTTTAAAGAAAAGAAATTAATAAAATTAGCAACCTTCGAAAAGGATTGGCCGAACATGTCAGATGAGATGATATTTCCCAAGAATGAAATAGTTTATCATTTATATAGAAGAAGCAAACCATGTCTTGATATTGACTTGCTGCGTGGAAAAGAGTGGCAAGGAATTTAGTTCGCAGATGATAACGAACGTAAATGCAGAAACCTAATTAATTATTTTAATCGAATATCAAGACTGTAACAGGCCTCAATTTGAATAGTGAAAAAGTGTCATTATGCCTCTTGGACAGTTCGATAAAGCCTTAAATCCCATTCCGTAGTTTCACAGATCGAAGTGATAGACCTGATACTAAATTTATTGAAAAGTAACTTTGAAGGAAATATAAATTTTCCATTTTGATCGGCAAATTAAGCGAGAAGGGAGACTGAAGAGCGCAGATTTTCGCGCTGTGACTAAATCCTCGAAATTTGTTTGGATTTCCAAATATTTGAAAGCCTTTTTGATTTGCAAAAGGTAACGACTGAACCGAATGTTTTGAAACTTGGCATACACGATATTTGTAAAAAAACATTGCCAAAGCGATCATGGTGAGTTCGACTGTCAATTCAGTATAGACGGCACGGCCGAGTCAAAATCATCGGATTTTGAATGGGGAAAGTGAATATATATATATGGTATCAGAACTATTACGCAATCCCTACAATTGTGGGTTACAAGTTGAAAATTACTTCCCTTGGCATAAAAACACTGGCAGATGGCGCTTTTTTCTACAATTACCACTACCTCCGCTGATATGTCTTTCACTGTATTATTGCCACTGCCGCAGGTTTTGACTACAATGTAGTCATTTCTCACTTGTTTTTATATGGTCGACTATATCGCATCCGGTCACCAGAAATTATATCGTCCACCATTAGATTCCTTCCAAAACCTGTTTCATTACCTCTTTGGAGAATTTCACGGATTTCATATCTTGATCGAAGCAACTTCCTGTTTTCCTTCAGTTTCTGTGCTATCTTAAGGATATGTTGGAAGGATATAGTCAGTAAGTACATGGAGCAACTTCCTGTTTTCCTTCAGTTTCTATGATATCTTAAAGATCTGTTGAAAAGATATAGTCCTTAAGCACATGGAGCAACTCCCTGTTTTCCTTCAGTTTCTATGCTATCTTAAGAATCTGTTGGAAGGATATAGTCATTAGGCACATGGGAGACGATTATTTACGTCATTAGCTTCCAAAGAAATCGCTTGGAATTGACGTAATGATCAACTCGCGCTCTTGAAAGTTGAACGTTTAAACGAGCTGTTTCAAGGATGCATGATTTGCGTTATCAAAAGAGACCGAGAGACGAGTTTATACTTTTAGACTGAAATTCACACAGGTCATTGGAGTGAGAAATTAAAACACGACAACTTGTATTGAAGCATTCTCATGGCATCAGATTGTATATCCCCTATTGCCACATATACCGGGTTAGAGGTTACAAACACTGACGTTGTGAGAATGGTATTGAAGCGATGAGTGACCGTTTTAGTTCCATATGGCCATATGGTATATTTTTCTGCGTCAAACGTCATTCACTGTGGTAAAAAGGGATAAAATTAAAAAAAGCCAATTTCTTTACGTTTATACGTTGATTGAATTTTTCACAGGACCAGGCAATCATACTAGGCGATATACTTACACAAATATACAGGCCTTTCTGGGTTACTGTTCAGGAAGGGTAGTCGCTGTATAATACAATTTGTAATGCAGTATAAGATAATTGTATCTCATTATGTGAATTTTTCATCCACGATTGCCCAAGTTCACCACAATTCTATAGAGTATGAGTTTACCAAGGACTGGAACCAGTGCGAATGTTTTTTCCCCCACCAAGTCCTTGTCCTTTGACAATGCTGTCTTGCCCCGGTGTCGACGACACTGGTACACAACACGTAGGCTACCGCTTGCGCGGGGTGTTCTCATGATCTCTCCCTAATGTTTATAACATGGAGCCGGGTTTACAACTATTGATAACTGGTGTAAATGTGATAATATGGATAAAATATTCCTACTATTCTAAGAAAGGACCAATAAGCTTACATTTGATAATTTTGGCAACTTCATGTCGAAAATAGTCATAGGGAAGCGCTCGCATTAACGAACCGCAGCACAAGCGGCAGGTGCCATTGAGGCAAGACAGCATTGCCCGGGGATTAACTTGATCTATAGTGGGAATTGCCCATTCAGCGGGATATACCTTTTGAATAACTACAATTTACCGCGGTGTTCTTTTGTGAACCAAAACATTTACTGATTGATGCATGTACTCCAGTGTCCGCTTATCAATCAATTGGTGTTGCTAGATATTTATCTTGCATATTATAGTGACAATAACAATATGATATATGAACAGAAAAACGAAAGAAATGATTCGTCAAGCGCAGCTCTCGTCCGGTATGCCTGAAGTTGCTTTATAAGTCGGTGCAGATTATTTAGACCAGTTGCTTCTAGGAAAGTTGTTTTCCATATGTCGCTGTATAAGTTGAAGCAGAGTATTTAAACCAGTTGCTTCCCATATAATACTCCGTAAAACTTATGAGGGATAACGTGCTGGCGTAATTTGTCTCACACACGTTTGTGGCACTCGACACGGTCTCGGATAATGTAGGACATTATTACCTCGTTTCGCACTGCTAGAAATCCATATTGGCATCCATGTTGAAAAAGCACAGTATCACGCTGCATATTCGAACAGCGCATTCCGTTACCATAGAGATCAGCTCGAGTAGAAAAAACCAGGAGAAACACATCAAATTAGAAGACATCCTTCGCAGATAGAATTAAGGGAATATCCGTTTCTTTGGATATATATATTTTATCTCATGATAAGGGAGAAATACAACAAGGACTATGTGATCGGAAACACATCCTGTAGCATGTGATGTTCCTCACGTTCGGCGGATCAGAGCTGTAAAATCCTTACACCATTAATGCGTTTCTATGACTTCGACGGAATAGGCCGAGGAGTCGCGAATGACGTTTGTGGGATAAGCGAGTACGACGCAGGTGGCCAGTCACGACTCTTGACACGAACTGCAGGGCTAATGTGCTCCATCAACGTTTCTATGGATGATTCGTTGATATGTTCAATAAAACACTGATTAAAATAGAATGAGGAAAAGAATCTCATGTTAACTTGATCATGGGATGAAAATCTCCTCTCTCGAGAAGGAAAATACATCCCAACCTTGTCTAAGAGCACGGTTGGGGTACACTGGCCTCCTCTCGAGTGGGAAAGCGGCGCGGTTGGGAAGCATTTTTCTTCTCTCGAGTGTGGAGTTTCATCCAATGATCAAGTTATATGTGATTCTCTTATTCTCGGCAATAAAAGTTTGCAGACAGTTTGATCAGTTCCAGTCCACCAAAGTACGCATCTGGAAATAAGATCTCTTCACTATGGAAGCAACAGGACTTCACGAACGCATACATTGGTACGCCAATATCTGGGAACATTGTAACTATCGCATACATTTGACAGCCGCACACAGTTCACTAGGGCTTTGGACCAAGTTGATCAGTTTACTTTTCAGGCCCAAGATCGCCGCAATGTTTGACGCGCTGAGATGTAAATCTTTTTCGCTAATCGCTGTCAGTATCAGTTTGTCTTTATTTTCTCGGTATTTCTACGGCGACAGCAACGGTACAATATTAATACCGTCTTAATGATCAGCAACATCATCAATATTACAGAACCCAGAATAAAACAGAAAACATCGTATCCACGATAAGTAAACACAGACATATCTGATGCTGCTGATTTTAAATGGTCTCCCCCAAATCTCAAAACATGTTCTATCCAGAAGGCAGCTCTCTCACGTGCGGTTTCCGGACGACTGTGGTAAATTTCAGAGGCTTTCACCATATTGGTTTTGTAGGTGGAATTAGTCAGAACTTCATCGATTGCATTGAACAGGGTTTCCGCTGATGACGTCATGAGAGAGACCGTTAGTCCGACGGTCCACCTCTGTACTTTTATCCCGTTATAAAACTGTTCGCCATCTATAGGGGTACACACAAGAGGAACCCCGTGATATAACGCCTCAAAGACTCCGTTATTTCCACAGTGGCTCACAAACAGCCGGGTTTTCGGGTGGCCTAGGACGTCGTTTTGTGGAAGCCATTGAACACGTTTGATTTTACCGTGGATGTCATCTTTTGTGTGTTTCCACAGGACAGCGATGTTCAGTTTATCTAAGGTAGCCACCAAGTTATCTGTAACAGACGACGGCAATGAACCAATGATCGAACCGAATGAAACAACTACCACGCCGTAAGTGGCATCCTGATAAAAGTCTTTGAATCCACCTGTCAACGGAGCGGCGGGCTGGGCCCCAATACCACCAACAAGAACGTGGTTCGGCATTGTGGGTACAGGGTAGCTTAAGACTGTATCATAATTGTAAAGAAAGAGTTCTGATTTAGAAACCAGATTAATAACGTCTTGAGTTGATAGTTCCGGTGCGATCCTTGCAATGACGTCCATAGGGATATTCCTTCTTACGAAAACCATATGAATCAGCAATGGAGCAATAGTGTTGATTAACCTTTGGGAGAAAGTCATTCTGTCCGTGAATCCTGTAGGCACCGCCGGTACTATACTTGGGAGGAATGGTCTAGCACTCACAATATCTTCAAGCCACGAGGTGAGGGCAATATATCTTATTTTCAGTTTGTATGGGAGCACAAAAAAGCAATAAGATGGAAACGCTCCGTCTACAATAGCCAGATCGAAATGTTCGCCCTTAAGTACATTTAATGCGGCCTGATCTGAGAATACAGCCGAACACTGATGCCACGTAAATTCGTCGGCTAACAAGAGGAGGCTGATAATGGAATGGTCTCGACCCTCGCGAAGAGAATCGGTTAATCTCTCGTTAAGGTGTTCTACGCTTTTGATCTCGGCGCCACGTTGGAAAAGTATAGATCGGATTTCGTTCTTCCCATTGTATCCCCTCTTATAGCAGTTTTTGTGGTTGAACTGTGCATCGAGGAAAATGACGACATCGTGTCCTCTATCGGCAAGTTCTTGGCCGACCGAGGCGACTTCCTGACAGTGACTGTACGTCAGCATGGGAATCAACAGTATCTTACCGCCTTGAGTTGAACCCACCAAGAAGAGACAAGCCAAGGACAGTCGCACGAGATGATCTTCAGGAGACTTCATTCTGAATCAACACAGAAAACTATGTATTACTGAAACTGGCTGAAACTTTGTTGTTTATAACATATTAAAATAGATTCTCATCTTTAGCGAACATTTGATTGTAATAAATTAGCATAAAACTGCTGCGCGTGCGTGTAAGCCACTCAACTTGGACAATAAGCTGTGTTTAATAGATTTAGAATACTCAAGTTTCATATTGTTAACCGCAGAGTTAAAAGTAACGTGAAACACTACAGACGGACGTTCACATAGCAGGCTTTTGGCGTTTTCGTAGACATTTTAACATGAATGATTTAATATATCTATTTGACACCTTGAACCTAAATAATATTTCGATCTCATATCATGGAAAAACATTGGGCGAGTGAGTGAATGAGTGAATAGTGTTTAACGTCGTTTTCAACATTTTTTTCCAGCTATATCACGACGGGGAAGGGCGGGAGTACCTACTTGTAACAGAGCAGAGCTAATGCTGCCATTTTTATAGTGCTGCCCCACTGAAATACCATGCTGTAGGCAGACATGACACCCCACTAAGTCACATTATACTGACACCGAGCGAACCAGCCCTTGTTCTATCCTCTTAATGTTCCGTTTTTCAAGTCTTTGGTATGACCCGGCCTGGGACTGAACCCAGTACCATATATAGCAGATATACGAACAAACATATTGACCATGTATGTACTCCATCGAGAAAGATAAGAGTAAGGGTAGATAACTCAATTTTTATTTTATTTTGGGAAACTACAACTTAAAAATATCGTAACGAGACTATCGTATTCGAATATCTTTAGACAAAAGACAATCAAGAAGGTATGATATAATCATGGTGTCGTTTAACCAGGAATAGTTTATTCATGTATTTAGAAAAAAAAGGGAAGCAATTATGTTGAGGGAACATCGCCAGAAGGGAACTCACTCGACGGAAGTGAGGTTATCGCACGCATGCTCGCTCGATGGGCGGCTCCGCTACGTAAGCGAGTATGCGTGCGAGGACGTCACTTCCGTCGATGACGGCACTTCCGTCGATGACGTCACTTACGGCGATGACTGCACTTCCGGCGGCGATGACCTCATTTTCTACCACCACCTGCACCACCTACGCCACCGCCACCACCGCAACCACAACTACTCCTATCACAACTACCACCAACGCCACCACACAGCAACCATCTTCGCAACATAATCTATGCACGTAATAAACATTACGAACATTGTAAAACTGTATGTTTGAAATTTTACTATTCATATGGGAGTAGTCCACAGTTTCGGATTATTGGCCCCCCTCAAAAATATTTATTCATCAGAGCACCCGGGTCTGACCGCATGATAATTATCCTTTCCTTTTTGATAACCAGTATTTATAGTACCAAGCTTCTAGGTACTACCATTCCTTCAAAATGACATATGCGAAGGGGTGGCTTGATTGAGCTATATGGTGGGTGGGATCGCGAAGTCAACCTTCGTCAGCCTCGGTTTCGTATGTTTTTCAGGTGTTTAAAAATAGGGTTATGTTGCATATGGGGTATGTGACAAAAATCGGCATGGTCGACCCCATATTTTGAATAGCTTTTTTATCTTGCCTCCAGACGGGGAACACTGTGGAGAAATCTTGTGGAAATCGATTGTCAAGATTTCTTCAGGAAGTGAACGAAATATGGCGTATTTTGGGTCATTTTAATAGATTTTCCAGAAAATTTGGAGTACGTTCCGAGGGAAGAGAAATTTATCTCGGGTTAAATTTGCATAACTGGCTTATATGTTAAATTAATGGTATGAGCATTCCCATGAAGAAAATATATACTTTCATATGGGTTTTCTGGATGGTTTCGCATCTCAGAAAGACGGAAGGGCTATACCAAGGGTCTATTTCCAGCAACGAGGGGTCTACTGTGGACTGCACCCTATATAATAATGATTGTTAAAGTTGAAAGCAATGAATTATGTGTGCTCATATATTTTGTTTAACCGTTTTCCAATTGATTAATAAAACTTGAATTACACCATATTATACTTTTTTCTATGTTTTTATCTATGTGTTTTCTAGTATTTTCTTTATATGACTAGCAAGAGAATTTATCATGTCCCAAGTGCTTCAAACCCATGTACTTCAAGATCCTCATGGTGCTCATATGAACAGTCACAATCAAAGCGTGACTGAGATACTTCATTCTCTACATGACGACTTTACAACGACTATTATGGATTAAGAATACTGATCAGCGATACGGATTTGATTTTTTTGGAACACTTCTCTCTTGCAGGAAACTAGCCTATGTTTATGTATAATATGATTGTCTTTTTGAATTTGGTGCTAATAATGTTAAAAGGAATACGGAATAGGTCTTTGGATTATGGACGCGGATATTCTTTAATTGGACGACGGCTGAATTATGAATAACGGACCAGACGCTTGTAATTTCTCCCTTTTCCCTGAGTAATACTGCTTATATATTAGATAATGGGCGCAGAACATAATTGTCTCTGTCTCAAATGGCAGTGATACACTATTACAAACGTCCTCTGATCATAATAAAGTTTGATGTGTCTGTCGTTAACTATATAAGAAAAAAATTAAGAATTTCAGCTGCAAAATAGTGTATAAAAAGGCCCGACTTTATCAACGTTATGTAGAAAACTGAACATAAAATTATATGACAAACCACCTCTACCCCAAACATGAAAATTACTAAAAATATTCCCCAGTTTGGCCCTTGAAAAATGTATGACGTTCCCAACTGAGAGGTGATTGACTACTACATGTTCGAAGAGACTTTTCATCGACATTTTTCCGAATAATGAAACTTTGGAAAACAGCCCATCCGCGAGGGTTCCCAGAGTTACCTCAATTGATATTGTCTTTCCCATTGATATTGTCTTTCCCATCGATATTGTCTTATTAAAGAAAAATTAAAAACTTTGTATTAGTAATTAAACTTTGAAGTGTACTCTTTATATCAAAATCTAAAAGAAATAAATCTCGAATTTTACAATTAACATCAGCAGGGGAAATCCCCATCATGCATTGTTCTGAGGAATTCAACTAGCCAAAACTACGAAACTGCGGACTGAGAACTATTGGAATAATAAATACTTCCGGATTGACGACACCATGATTATGTCATACCTTACTCAATGTCTTTTTTCTCGGCGTTTTCGAATATGATATCCTCGATATGATATTTCCAAGTTGTACATATGTTTCGTAGTTTCCCAAAATAAAATAAAAATTCAGTTATGTTTCCTTATTCGTGTGGTTTCTCTCAATAACGTCCATGTAAATACATGGTGGTTACGTACATCTGCACATGTATCGCGATTGGAATGGGATGATTGTGCTAAATCGTTCTGTCTATATGTTGATCTATCACGTGCTAAAACGAGATGGTCGTATACGCGATTCTGATTGGTCGAGTCCTCGTATACCTAGGTGTGGAGTGCGAAATTTACGAAGTATTCCCTTTTTTTAAACTATAAGGACCAGTGCATTTCCCCGCAACAATGGATTCGGGTTATATCGGACATATCACGTGATAGAATTCTTCGCAAATTATACAAACGTCACCAAACATGGCGGTTTCATAATGGATTCCGACTGTTCGTAACATCCGCCATCTTACTCGCTCGTTTTCACGCCTTATCAGCGGGTTTACCCGTCTTACCAGCTGGTTCACACTCCTTTCCCGCCATCGTAGCCGTTGGTGTATCCGCCTTACCTGCCATCTCACCTGCTGGTATTGACGTCACTGGTTCTTGCTTTCTTGCTCATCTGGGTGAGGGATGCCTTTTTCCACTACTCACACAGCCCTACATGTACTCTGGAAGACCGGTTATCTGATACGCATTACACGTTTGCCCATCATAATCTTGATATCAAACAGCAATATAGAGAGAACAATCTGGTTTTTGCACCGACCATTTTTTAACGGGCAAATGCTGTTCCACACAGGCCAACTGCTGAAACGTTCTCGCACTTCATACACAGGAAACCTTTAACAAGCGCCAAACCGGTGCAATTAACCTGTCAACTATATTCAAATGTTGTTGCGAAAATCCTGTAAGAAACAACCAAAGGATTGTTTAAGCTTAGGCATTTTTGGGAAATGAAGCCCGGGTGAAGTATCATTTTTGCGTCCGGCAGTTACATGGATTGACATAGCCCTACTGGCATGGCTAACATTTCATATAAATCAAAATTATCAAATATCACGTTGGGTCTCACAGCCAGAGAAAAAGGTGATGGCCCATCACCTTTTTGTGGTGATGGCCCATCACCTTTTTTTGGTGATGATGCCTGTTCATCACCCTTTATAGGTGACGAAAAAGGGTGATGGCCAATGTCGTCACCCTTTTAGGGTGATGGCCCACATCGTCACCCTTTTAGGGTGATGATCATCGCCGTTTTAGGGAGTTGACCTAAACATTTGCACTCATTGCTGATCACCCTTTTAGGGTGATAGCCATCACCCTTTTAAGGTGGTGGTGGTAAAGGGTGCGACGGCCAAGTGATCTCCCCCTACATATAAGACCCCAGTGACTTCCGATGTTAAACTATGCGCAGTGGACAATGTTTAACCTGATGAGAAACCCACGCATGGACATTTGCGGTATAGGGTGTGGCATCTTGTTTTCTTTATCTCGAGCTGTAGAACACGACTGGAGGGGTCTTGAGGCCATGCGTTGAAATTTTTTGAAAAGTTACCGTGAGCATGCGCACTGGGCAAGTAGCGCTTGGGTGGACGTTTTGGGGGACTAGGTGGACCCCTAATGGTCTGATTGGGTCGTGTGAGGTGTCAGTGTGAAGCATTGGTGGGGGAGCGTCAAACTGGATGGATGTGGGGTGGAACTGACGTAATTCTGCGCATGTGCAGTAGAAAAAGTGTATTGGAATGGACGTTTTGGGGTCAGGATGGGTCCATAGTGGGCCGATTGAGCCATATGAGGTGTCACCGTAAAACATTCGTGGGAGACCATCCGACTGGACTAGTGTGGCGTCCGTTTACAACATTCTGCGCATGCACATATAGGGAATTGTGGGAAAAGTGCATGGGGTCGAGGTGGACTCATAATGGTCCGAATGTGTCGTGGGAGGTATAAGTGTGAAGCTCTGGTGAGGGAGCGTCCAAGTGGATGGGTGTGGGGTGGAAATAGCGTCTATCTGCGCATACGCAGTAGAAGAAATCGCATGGGAATGGACGTTTTGAGGTCGAGATGGGGCCATAATGGTCTGATTAACCCATACGAGGCCTTATTTTGACGTTCTCTTGGGGTAGTGTCGGATTGGACTGGTGTCTAGTCCGGTTTCCTCATTCTGTGCATGCGCAGTCTGGCTGTAGTATAGAAAGCAGGCATTTTAGGGGTGCGTAGGGGTTTGTTTGAGGGACCATCCGTGGACCGAATGCGTCATGTGGAGTGTCACAGTGAAGCTTTTCGTCATCGGTGACGTCATCAGTACGAGTTGTAGCTAAAGCGGCCATGGTAGGGGTGTAATGGTGTGCGTTTGGAGGAGATAAGGGCATTTTTTCATCCGGCTATCTAGTAGAGTTACCTGTGTGTGCGTGTGTGCGTGTATACGTGTTTGTGGTGGTGGTGATGGTGGTGGTGGTGGTAGTGGTAGCGATTCGTGCGATGGTGGTGGTCGCGGTGGTGTTGGTGGTGTCTGTACATATGGGGATTAACACGTGATTGAGTGACTGATTCAGTGATTGAGTGACTGAGTGAGTGAGTGAGTCGTGCCCAACGCCCGTTTTAACGTATGGACGCACTAACGATGCTGAGTGAGTGAGTGAGTGGCCATTCGCGTCAGGTATGCTTACAAATCAAGTATGCTCTTATCCAATCAGACGCCGTCATTTGGGGCTGCATATATCTTATTCGTTCTTGTTCGTTATGTGTATTCTCGGCTGCTCTGACGCACTAACGATGGTGACTGAGTGAGTGAGTGTGTGAGTGAGTGTGGTGGTGATAGTGGTGTGTGGTGTTGGTGGTGGTGGTATTGTTGTGTGGTGGTGGTGGTGGTGGTGTGTGGTGGTAGTGGTATTGGTGTATGGTGGTGGTGGCCATGATGTGAATAAATGAGAGAACAACAACAACAAAGATGACAGGTCAAGCATTTTTTACCTCCACCAGCACATCATACCCACGCTCGAAGAGGCGGATTGGATATGTTTACAATTCTGGTAGCCTCCAATCAGAAGCTGCCATTACAGAAAGTTCAATCTTCGGTCATTTATCCGTTTGTCCTAAGCGTCTTCGCGCAGTCCAGGATACTGGAGCTCCGAGCACTTACTTCTTCCATTGATAGGCATAGAAGAGAGGTGAAAGGGCTCATCGACACTGCGGTCAATCTCCATCTGCTCTTCAATTCAGGGCGGCGGATTGACTTCCATGGGTTCTTCCATTCGAGGATGCATTTCGATGGGAACTGAAATAACCGGTCTCGAGAGTGGCCAGCGTGATCCGTGTATGACACTTTGGTGACGTCTCAATTGACTGGGATGCTTAAAGACTATATCACACTCTGCACAGTTGTGCTTGGGTACATGTACTTCATGGCTTGCACGTGTGTGACGACGTAAACTGTCCAGGCGATGAAAGGGCTTCGAACAAGTGGCTCACGTGAACATAGTGGTAGAGTGTCTGCTGAATGGAAAATCAACTGTGCATGTCTTTACGATACGCTTGCTTTTATGGACAGTAACGTCCGCCAACGCCTAGCTTAACGCTTCAACGCCCTGGTGAAATAGCTCAGAAGCTCTGATTTTCTGGATAATTTATGGGATTTCCACTAATTCATCGAAATGCAGCGACGCCCGTCAACGCCCGTTGTTCGTCTTAATGTCCGTCCCAACGCCTTAACGCGGCTGAGTGAGTGAGTGAGTTAATAGGGTTTAACGCCCTATCTTTACGCCTTAACGCCCTATATTTACGCTTTAACGCCCGTCCCAACGCCTTAACGCCCTATCTCAACGCCTTAACGCCTTATCTCCACGCCATAACGCCCTATCGTAACGCCTTTATGCATTGTCAACTATCCAATCACAGGCACATATTCTGACCACTGGCCTTGATGAAAGTGGCGTCATCACTGGACATCGCCGGAAGTGACGTCATAGCGCATAAGAGCTCAGAGCTCTTGGAGTCGGAGCTCTTGGAGCTCGGAGCTCGGAAGAGACGTCATCACACGCATGCGCACGCACCTGTGGCGCACCCGCACCCTAGTTTACCCTATGCCCTACGAGCTATAGGAGACAGGGTGCACCACAGGTGCGTGCGTGTGCATGTGATGACGTCACTTCCGAGCTCCGAACTCCAAGAGCCCCGACTCCAAGAGCTCGGAGCTCTTATGCGCGCGATGACGTCATTTCCGGCGATGTCCAGTGATGACGTCACTTTCATCAAGCCCAATGGTCAAAATATGTGCGTGTGATTGGATAGTTGACAATGCGTAAAGGTCTTACGATAGGGCGTTATGGCGTTGCGATAAGGCGTTGAGATAGGGCGTTAAGCCGTTGGAACGGGCGTTAAGACGTAAAGATAGGGCGTTTAGGCGTTGAGACGGGCGTAAAGATAGGGCGTTATGGCCTTGAAACGGGCGTTAAGGCGTAACAACGGGCGTTGACGGGCGTCACTGCATTTCGATGAATTAGTGGCAATTTCATGGAATATCTAGAAAAATCAGAGCTTCTAAGCTATTTCGCAATGGCGTTGAAGCGTTAAGCTAGGCGTTGGCGGGCGTTACCTTCCATAAAAGCAAGCGTATCCTAAAGACGTGCACAGTTGACGTTCCATTCAACAGACACTCTACCACGATGTTCTCGTGAACCACTTGTTCGAAGCCCTTTCATCGCCTGGACAGTCTACGTCGTCACACAGGTGCACGCCATGAAGTACCCACGCATACGTGTGCAGAGTGTGATATAGGCTTTAAGCATCCCAGTCAATTGAGACGTCACCAAAGTGCCATACACGGATCACGCTCGCCACTACTGAGACCGGATATTTCAGTTCTCATGGAAATGCATCCTCGAATGGAAGAACCCATGGAGGTCGATCCGCCGCCCCGAATTGAAGAGCAGATGTAGATTGATCGCAGTGTCGATGAGCCCTTCCATCTCTCTTCTCTGCCTACCAATGGGAGAAGTAAGAGCACGGAGCTCCAGTATCCTGGACTGCGCGAAGACACTTAGGACAAACGGCCGAAGATTGAGCTTTCTGAAATGGCGGCTTCTGATCGGACAAGAGCCTACGAGAATTGCAAACATATCCAACGCGCCTCTTCGAGCCTGGTTATGATGTGCTGGTCGGGGTAATAAAATGCTTGACCTGTCATCCTTGTTGTTCTCTCATCTCTCTACATAATGGCCACCACCACCACCCACCACTACTACCACCACCGCCACACACCACCACCACCACCACCACCACCACACACCGTTACCACCAACACCACCACCACCACCACCACACACGCATACACGCACTCACACGCACGCACACACAGGTAACCCTACCAGGCAGCCGGATGGAAAAAGGCCCTTATCTCCTCCAAACCCAAACAATGCACCCCTACAATGGCCACTTTCGCTACTACTCGTACTGATGGCGTCACAGATGACGTCGTAGTCTATACTACGAAAGTTTCACTTTGACCCCACACACGACGCATTCAGACCACGGATGGTCCCTGAATACACCCACACCACCACTAAAATGCCCACTTTCTATACTACAGCCAGACTGCGCATGCACAGAATGAGGAAACCGGATTAGACGCCAGTACAATCCGACGCTACTCCAAGAGAACTTCAAAATAAGGCCTCATACGGGCCAATCGGACCACTATGGATCCATTTCGACCTTAAAATGTTCATTGCTATGCCCTTTTTCTACTGCGCATGCGCAGGTAAACGCTATTCCCACTCCACTCCCATTCAGTTGGGCGATCCCCACGAGTGCTTCAAACCGATACCTCCCACGACCCATTCGGACCATTATGAGTCCACCTCGACACCAAAACGTCCCTTCCCATGCCATTTTCCCACAATTCCCTGTCTGCGCATGCGCAGAATGTTGAAAACGGACGCCACACTAGTCCAGTCGGATGGCCCTCCCTGAATGCTTCACGATGACACCTCATATGGCTCAATCGGCTCACCATGGGGCCCAGCGCGACCCCAAAACGTCCATTCCAATACACTTTTTCTACTGCGCATGTGCAGAATGACGTCAATTCCACGCTACACCCATTCCGTTGGACGCTCTCCCACGAATGATTCACACTGATACCTCACACGACCCAATCGGACCACCAGGTGTCAACCTAGACCCCAAAACGTACACCCCAGCGCTACTTGCCCAGTGCGCATGCGCACGGTAACTTTTAAATAAAATTCAACTCATGGTCATGGTCCACATCGCGCGATGAAGAAAACAGGGAGCCACACCCCATACCGCAAATGTCTATGCGTGGGTTAAACATTGTCCTCTGCGCATAGATTGACATTGGAATTCATTGGGGTCTTGTATCTAGTGGGGGATCACTGGGCCGTCACGTGATCGGAATTCAGCGAATGTGATCCGGCTGTGACCTTTGCCCCGGAGGTGACCCGGATGTTACGTGACTGGAAGTGACGTCATCGTGACATCAGATCCGCATGGCTCCGCGGACCCTCATTTGGGACCCTCATTTTTGGGACAGAATTTGCTGTCTTCCTGCTACTCTTTCAGCAAGCGCAAATTCTTCATCAGCTAGCATACAGTATTATGTCTCGGCAGAACTAGATGAAAATAATATAATTACCGAACTCGTCAAATATAGCAACGGTTCTGTCTTACAGTCCGGTACTTTCAAACAAATAACATAATCTACCAAATACTTCACGGTCGTGATCTATTTAGATTACTGAGAGCACCTTGTATCCTTTCACTTACATCCGCGTGTGAGTGAGTTAGTGAGTGAACGAGTGGGCTCTGTTAAGCATACAGTCTCAAAAATTCTTCATAGATTCATTCACCATTATACCCTTGCTTTGTGCAATATGACGTTTGTCTGTACAAATAAATCATATTTTATGAAGGCATGTTTATTCGTGCCGGCTGAAACTTGCATAAATCCACTATGCTTCCTGGATGGATGGATGGATGAATTGATGTACCTGGGCACTTCATCGCGACGCGGGAGAACACGCCGTACAGCCCGTTTCCCCAATCTGCTCTACAAATGATCCCTCTTATCTGTGTCGCGTTGACCCTGTGTAATCTCCACATTCTTATTAAAAGTCATTCCTAACTTAATTCTCATTGTGGTGTTTGTTACCAATGGCTATCCACGCTAAATTGGATTTATGTACTGTATGGCTTCAACACAGGTATGGCTAGCTCGTTAATTATTGGAATTGAGGTCATTTTAGGTGAGGTCATTTTAGGGTCACTTTACGGGTCAAATAAGGTCAAAACTGAGGTAAAAATTTTTTTGGAGCTCGCCAAAAATCAGTAGTTAACCCTGCAACAATTTTCTTTTTTGCAGCATGTAGAACAAACTGAACTCTACAAAATGACTACCATTCATCCGTGATATCGATAATATATCACGCTTGAAATAACTTTATCATTCACTCCATATAAAACTCCAGTACAGTTGTTTATGCACCGGGCCTCAATTACATAGGGAGACGTCATAATGTATTCATGCTCATTGGCACAAAGGTCATTAATGCAGAATACAGTAATAACAGGCGGTCCGTGAGAGTGTCGCATATATTTCATGCCCAGTGAAATTGCCGAACGATAAACCGCACACACCTCTATGACCATACAAAGCATTGTTGACCTTTGTGCTAGACAGCACGAATAAATTATGACGTCTCCCTATGTAATTGAGTCCCGGTACATGAAACAACTGTACTGGAGTTTGATATGGAGAGAATTAAAAAGTTATTTCAAACTATATTATCGATATCACGGGGAAATGGTAGTCATTTTGTAGAGATTTATTTGTTATACACTATGCAAAAAAGAAAATTTATGCAGAGTTAACTGCTGATTATTGACAAGCTCTAAAGTAGACGACTAATTAAAATAGACAGACTAAACAACTTTGGCAATTTGAGATCATTTCGAGGTCAAATAACATCCAAAGATGGCCAACATGGCAGTGTGACTAACGTCACAAGACCTACTAAGTAGGGTAGGCTTTAGAAACCCGACGCGCACTGAGAGCTCTTGGAAATCCCCCCGCCGCAAGTTGAAATCCTGCCTATATTAAGATGGTCACGGCCCAGGTCAGAATCACCAGTGATTTTCATCAAAAATCACCAGAAATTTTCATCAAAAGTAGGTCAGCTCAGAACTTGCTGGTAACAGATCCCTAATGCACCTTCTTGCAAAAAAAATCAAGATTCTAATGTCAACGGTTCTCCTTATTTTGCGGACGAAATGTCTCGGATGGACTCACTGACTGACTACCGGACAATTTGCAGATGGTAGCCTACTTCTTAGGAAAAGATGGGCATTAAAACAATTTAAAACATTTGAAATTCCTTGTAAACGAAATGGGTATCAAATCTGAAGTGTAAGATATTAGTGTAGGGTAATTCACTATTTTTTTTTGGTGAATTTTGGTAACATCCATTTTCTTATAGACTGGACTTTACCGATCAAGACGATTGTTCGTCCGAAGTTCGAGTTAACCCTTTCCGGCCTTAGTGATATACGGTTCGGAAATTTAGTGCCCTTTTGAACATTCGCGGTATCACCAGAGTGATTAAAAATCCAGAGCAAAGACTTTCAGTAGTTTTGGAATATTATATTTGGCTATATTTGAGCCTATTTCTGTAATTCTAGTGATTAACCATCATGCGTTCAAATTTAACTCATGTGGGTTCATCCATAAATCGCCCTTTTTCAGGTTATTCATATAATAGGCATTGATCTTCGCCCGTTGTGCAAATTAGTTAACACGAAGAAACTCCCATCAAAGCCTAGCATATTTCGCCTAGTTTGGGCAAATCAGTCTGTTTGCTTAATTCTCAGCTTAAAATATGTTTTAAATCAAAATGGCGGACAGGTGGGGTAATCTGAAAATCGCATTTTTCATGTTGTTCGTGTAGTTCAAGGCATTATTCTTACCTTGCTGAGCAGATTTACCAAAACGGAGGGATCTCTATGCATAGCCTAACATTTTATTCCCATTTTGCATCTATTTGCATATGCCAAAAATCAAGATTTGATGGTCAAATTCAAAATGCCGGCAATATGGGGTCATCAGATAATCACACTTTTGGTCTTTGCCCGTATAATTCAAGGCATTTTTCTTAGCTCATGCAAATTTGTCAAAACCGAGGATCTCCAAGCATAGCCCAACATTCTATTCCTATTTTGAATCTATTTACATCTCCCAAAGATCAAGATTTGATGGTCATTTGAAAATCACACTGTTTCCAGTTGCTCGTGTAGTTCAAGGAATTATTCTTACCACACTGAGCAATTTTTCAAAACTGAGGGATCTCTATGCATAGCCTAACATCATATGCCCATTTTGCATCTATTTTCATTTGCCAAAAATCAAGACTTAATGGTCAAATTCAAAATAGCGGCCATGAAAATCACACTTCTGGTTGTTGCTCGTATAGATCAAGGCATTATTCTTAGCTTATTATGCAAATTTAGCAAAACCGAGGGATCTCTAAGCATAGCCCAACATCCTATGCCCATTTTGAATCTATATTCATATCCCACAGATCAAGATTTCATGGTCAAATCCAAAATGGCGTCCATATGGGGTCATCTGAAAAGCACATTCTTTCCTGTTGATCATGTAGTTCAAGGCATTATTCTTCCATCACTGAGCAAATTTATCGAAACAGAGGAGGAGTAGGGAAAAGCTAAATTGAACCAACTTGACCTACTTAATGACGTCACATTGTGGAGGATTGAGGAGGAACTTGATCACGTGATCAAGGCATGTCTAGATGGTGGGATGGGTTCAAAATGGCGGCTGATGTGGGATGGGTTCAAAATGGCGGCTGATGTGGGATGGGTTCAAAATGGCGGCTGATGTGGGATGGGTTCAAAATGGCGGCTGATGTGGGATGGTTCAAAATGGCGGCTGATGTGGGATGGGTTCAAAATGGCGGCTGATGTGGGATGGGTTCAAAATGGCGGCTGATGTGGGATGGGTTCAAAATGGCGGCTGATGTGGGATGGGTTCAAAAATGGCGGCTGATGTGGGATGGGTTCAAAATGGCGGCTGATGTGGGATGGGTTCAAAATGGCGGATTGTAGAAAAACGTATAAAAGGAGGCGATTTTTAGGGGTGGGTTGTATTCATTGCACTACTTGCCTGACCTACCTGACCTGACCAGCCTGCCTGCCTGCCTCTAGCCTGCCTGCCTGCTTCACCTCTAGCCTGCCTCTAGCCTGCCTGCCTACCAGCTTGTATGATACGTGGAGAGAAAGCATGAGACGTGGAGACGATTTTCCATTGGACCCAGCAGCACCTCCGGTTGAAGTCTTGCCTGAAGACGAGCGAGTCAGGGACATTTATCAACGTCACTGGGCTACCATACGGCATTGTTTTCACCGTGACCGTCGTCTATTGGACTTGTATAACTATCGACTGCAGGACCTCACGTATTTGTCTACCTATGCCGAGAACATTTTCACAGATCAGGTGACAGCGTTCAAGTTGAATGTGACATT
>JAVTVY010005114.1:0-40594 GCA_036873755.1 Hanleya hanleyi | reverse complement strand
ATATCTTGTCAGAGAAATTTGAAACTCTGCCCGCTTCGACAGGTTTTCTGTTTCGCCATTGAGTGTGTGTTGTACGCAAAGAGGAAAATGACATAACTGCGTGACGTATGAGGAACGTAGCGACGGACACGAATTTGAATGCTGCACAGCTGCAGCCATGGGATAATGTCATGGCTCGTGCCTACGGTTTGGTTATGTCGCATAGCATACGTTGATAGAATGCACCACACGTGTATACGCTTGTTGACACAGCTTCTATTTTCTCGTGAATGGTAGAAACAAGTTTAGTTCTTTGTGGTCAAATGTGTCTCATTTTGTACCTGTTATAACATATGTCACTTTCGCTGAGTTTGAGAGAAATCGATTTCAGCCCAGATTTGAGGCTGATTACATCTTTAATATTCACTGGTTTGCACCTGAAACACTGTATGTAGACTGAATATATAAGGCCCAGTTTTCATCTCAAGCATCATCCTCTCCCACGGTGCTTTGCGCTAGGCTCCATTTATCACTGTATGGGTCTCGCCATTTTTTGTAGGATTCTTGCAGAAACCAGGAAGTGTTATATCTGTTTTACTGATCGCAAAACGTGTATTTATCTTGAAAGACACTTAAGAGTCATTCAGTATATTTCAAAATGCCAGTGTCACCCAGCTTGAAGGCAGATTTTTATAAATTACTCTAAAACTATATGTTGCAGAAATATATATCAGTGAGCCGCGGCTGATATCAATTAACCCAGTTAGGCGGTCGCCATATTCCTTTACCCTGACGACAGATGACCTTCGGTCAACTCTGGCACAGTTCGTGAGACCCTGAGAGGCGCAAAGCAGAACGTAATGAATGCCTGGTGGAGTTTGCTCACACATTGATCTGCGAGGGTTGAATGATTATCATAATGATGCTCCATGGGATATGACTTCGGAGTACCATGGCCACCTTGTCTGTGACACGACAGCATAAATTTTCACCCAAATTTGGTGATATGTACATATAGCAATTATTTGTATTTGTGATGTGTCTCATCTGAGGGGGAACCTCAGCCTAACAAAAGAGTATTATTTCTGTGCAGTACTGGTACTCTCACTCCTCCAGAGGCTCACACCTACATGTAGTGCCTCTGACAATACTGCAGTCTGTATTTTGTGCCCTATTGATGAGTTAATGCCATGTCTCTCGAACCATGTGACTTACTTAATACAACCCATCAAAAAACTATTATTTTACTATCAGCTCAAAAACAATGCAATTATGGGATAACACATAGACACACAGAGGTGCTGGCATATTCTAAAGAATTCAAACTTTAGCCATGAGCCTCAGACAGGATATGTGATTGGACATTTAGGAAGCGCGACCAATACTCATCTGGGGTCCTTTCAAGTGGCAGTGTCTACTGAAGAGCTTGCGTAGGCATTGCTGTCACCTCAGCGACAATGACTACTTGTTGCGCTCAATTTAGTATTTGAGCTACGGATGTCCAATTTTGCAGATACCCGCATCTGTATTCGCATTCTTTCTTGTTCATTTTGAGGGGCTGGATCGGCCTTCGCTCCCACCGAATAAGTGACCCTCAAATTGGGCCTGTCTCTAGAACTATCCACACCTCTTTCTGCCTGATTCCTCGCTGTTCTTAGTTTCTTTCCAATCATTCCACGATCAGATATCGAAACGACAATAACTATGAATGCAGATCTGTCAGACATGGTGACCTAGGTACCTGGAGTTCACTGTGAAGCAGGAATGAGGTCTGTATAAATTATTTTGAGAACATTAGGCATATCCCTTGAATGTGAATGTGTGACATTCAGGACAAGCCCACTCTCCTTTCATTCCCCAATCTACAATGGGAAAGTAAGTGGTAGTCCAAGTGAAATAAATTTAGTAATCCATCAGAGGAATAGCATGCATTGATAAAATGAAACAGCTGCTAATTTCCAACCTGTCGCAGGTGACAGGTATAAACTGTTCATGCCAGTCACTTGCTAAGACTACATGTTAGTGACAGGTAGACAGGTGTACATTTCCATCCCTGCTTCTCTCAGCACCAGATGTGTGAACACTGAGTGGTAGGAGTATAGACACTGCATTGGTCCTTTGAAATACACCAATCAGTGATGCACAAAGATGTCCCCATCAATGACAGTTGTCTCCCTGACCTGTTTTATTTTCAATTTTTACTCATCCTATATTGGCAATACATCTGGAATACTGATCTGTAAAGTACATGTAGCCTCATAAATTGTGCAGAAGTATTCAGTTATCCTGTATCCTGTATACCAATGAGACTTTCATCCATTGGACTCTCAGTGACATTCAATACTCCTGTATCTCTTCATAGCCTTGGCCCAAAACGAGCTTGCTTCTGAAATTATGTACATCATGTAAACCAGTTAGAAAACTCAAGTTCAGCTTTTCAGTCTGTGAAATCAGCACTTGATATGTTTGTACGAGTCAAATCACAGGCAATTTAATTCAATTATAAGTCCGACTGCAATCCACAAAGCCTGCAACGAGCCATTTCCTAAACTCATCATGGGATATCAATATCACTGGTCAAGTTGAAATGTTGTAGTTAATATTTCTAAGCAGCTTAGATTGGTTGAATGTATCCCACAGTGTAAATTCGAATCAATCATGAAATGTCAATAAAGTTTCCTTTGTCAGCTGCCCAGTGTGATTTTCATTTTCACATCCTGTATAGCACCACTGTCTGTGATATGTTGGCTGCAGAGAACACAGTTGAAGTTGGGATCAGCCTTGTAGTTACTCTGAAAAATTAGAATAATAGTTCAAAATTGTGACTAATATATCATAAATAAAGTTCTCATCAAAGATCAGTGAAGATCAGAAATAAAAGAGAAAGTAAAATTGAGATAACTTTAATATTTTCAACATGAACCATGCAATGCACTGAGAATCCCTTGGATATCCAAATGGGTCCTGTATAGGGTGAGTGAGTGAGTATGGATCTGATGCTTAGTATTTAGCTCATATGTACATCCTCTGTACATATACACTATCCAATGGTTCCATTTGGTCAGTCATATTTATATACTCAGAACATAAGGAAAAACAATTTGGACGATGGCTAGCGGTGGCTTGAGCGGGTAGAGTTTGGTGGCTCTAAATCTCCAAGTCAACACACACTATCTCTGTGACAAACAAACAATTTGGACGATGGCTGGCTACTGAATGTCAAATCTGATGCTTATATGGTACCATCATGTAGGCATTGTCGCGTAGTATATGTGTACCAAGTTTGGTGGCTCAGTTGTATTTATATACCCAGAACATAGGGAAAAACTATTTGGACGATGGTTAGCTAATGAATGTCAAATCTGATGCTTATATGGTACCATCATGTAGGTATTGTCTTATAGTATATTTGTACGAAGTTTGGTGGCTCTAAACCTATTAGGGAATAGGTGAGTGAGTGTATAGAATTTAACGTCGCTTTCAACAATATTTCAGCTATATCGCGACGAACCAACTAAGCACCACCCAGCGAAGTTGCGTTCCTGCTACTTCAAAGAAGAAATCTTTGAAGCAGCATAGAACCAGACACCCTCCATCCACCCAATAAAACAATGAGGACAGCACACAGGATGCTTACATGGTGCAATAAAGACAACTGATATTACAGTGCTAGACCTCACATTATCAAGTTCCTGTTGCTTCTCAGCAAAATGCATTGAAGCAACAGGAACCTGTACCCAACCAATCACCCGCCCTATTAGGGAAAAACAATTCGGATGATGGCTAGTTACCGAATGTCGAATCTGACATTTATATGGTACCCTCATGTAGGTATTGTCTCGTAGTATATGTGTACCAAGGTTAATGGCTCTAAACCACTTGCAAGGATGTCAACGGACGCTATCTGTGTCAAACATAAAGACATACATACATACATACATATATGGACATTTCAGGTTGGCTCTTTTAATAGTATAGATATGGTGAGAACAAGCAATCGGTGACTTTGACCAGGTGACCTGACTAAAATGTGACAATCTCAGACTTTGCATTATGACCGCATGCATGTGTGATATAAATCGTATGCTAAAGGAGGAATATCAGAATCTTCAACCTAAACTGAGGCAGCCACTCAATCTGAAGCCAATCATAGCTTACAGAAAGAATAAGAGTTTACGCGACTTATTAGTCCGAAGTAAACTATATCCTCTAACACAGGTTGGTGACTGAAATTTACGATTTACTGCCATGGCACAAGCTAAACTATAGCAGCCTTTTAAAACCATCAGAAACTTGTCTCTAGGAACGATTTTTAGGAAATGAGTTTTGTTTAATACATCCCTGTGCCAGTGCCTACATACGCACATAAAATACATACATATGGACATTTCAGGTTGGCTCTTTTAATAGTATAGATATGGTGAGAACAAGCAATCGGTGACTTTGACCAGGTGACCTGACTAAAATGTGACAATCTCAGACTTTGCATTATGACCGCATGCATGTGTGATATAAATCTGGTAGGGCTAGGAATATTTGTATGAACCAAAATGATGACAATACCCCAGGCCAATTTTGGCTGAGGGTAAAATAGACTGTCAATCTGTATAATCGGGCCTCACCTGTATACAGTAATAACAGAAGACATGCCTACAACCTATCTCTTGAGGATGTACAGGCCACTCTCCACACAGGGCACACTCTTCTAAATCCTTCTTCATCCTCTCAGCTCCAACATCTCTGCTTGGAGATGGTAAAACATTTCGTAGAACAAAATTCTTCACTCGTCGGAAGTTTACCAGAGGTAGGATGAAGAACAGAAACTCCTGAACACAAAAAGAGAATTTGTCTTCAGACATTAAGAGAATCAACATCTATAGACGAGGATTTACCCGAGAGAAGCAGGGAATTATCAGGTAGGAAAGGAATGCCCTACTCCAGTGTGGAGAGAGAAGGATTACATGTAATGGGGCATTTGCACTTTAATTCAAGTTAATCCCTGGACAAAGTTTTGCATGTGAGGTGCATCAAAAAGTGGCTGGCTGCATGGCCTCCGGTTCATTAATCTGGGTGCTTCACTATCTCTTTAACCTAGAATATATTTTTAATCGATGATACATATAACTTGTATTTTTGACCTGAAATTGCCAAAATTATCATAAATGTAATCTTATTGGTCCTTTCTTGGAATAGTAGGAATATTTGATCCATATTATCATATTTACACTGACCAGTTATCAATAGATGAAAAACCCATTCACTGTTATAAATATAGGGATCAGCAGAACGAACCGGAGCACATACAGTTTCCCCCGAGTGCTGTGCACCTGTCGCCGCCACCGGGCAAGACAGCATTGTCCAAGGATTAATGTGGAAAGGGCAGACTTGCAGTGCTGGGATAACAAACTCCACTCCCTCTGCCTAATTTTTCATGTGTTAATTAGCAGAAAGATAATTTTATTCTACAGATTATTCTTCGATTGATACTAAAATCCATACAGGATCAGTGACTGTTTGTATGATCTCAGGAAAAGGATGTTCAATATTTAACCCAGTTCAAGCAGGGGAGATAACTACTAACCGAGAAGCCGTGCCACATCAGCTCTCTGGTCATATACTCAAACGATACCTGTAATGAGAGTAAAAAAAATATGACCATGATCTTGAGAACAAATTTCAAATCTATCAGTTATTACTTAAAGGTGAAATGTAAAGGTTTTCATATTTCCCTATTTATATTCTTCGCGCGCTAGTTAATGATGGAAATATCAGACCAAATACTCTGTTTGGTTTTATTTGAAGTATTTTGTCTCCTGGTAGCTTTTGAAAAGTGCTCCAAAGTTGGCATCTCAAGCCCGGCCGATTTCAGAAATGAAATCCGTATTGCTTATCTGCCCTTGTTTGACGTTCGTTTGTGACGTCACATCAGACCATCTGGCCGATCGTCAGTACTTGTAACGTTCAGTCTCCGGGCGGCTGGTCTGACGTGACGTCACAATCAAGGAAAGATAAGCGATGACGTTTTGCAAATCTGAATTCAGCTGTGCTAGGGGTACCAACCATTAAAAAGATTCTAGCAGACAAGATAATTCAAATTAAACCAAGTGAAATAGATAGACTGGTATTTCTATCATTATTCAACCTATATAAAATGTGAAAAGGAGAATCTAAATACCTTTGCATTTCACCTTTAAGTGGACCTATCCATTGATTCACCTTTAAGGATGAATGAAATATCTGTTCACTTATGAAATAATGTTGAACCTAGGATTACTGGTCTGATCAGTGAAGGTTAAGTATAAAGATGAATTTTCATTGTAATATAACTTGGTAATTTCTAAATCATTCCACATTCCCATGAAGGAAGACTCACTTTCACTTTATTTTCTGTCTAAATCTGTCCTTGCAAAAAGGTAAATACAGTAGAAAATGGAAAATAAAGACATTCATGTCCCATTTAACACTATTGTTATAGTTGTTATAAACATATTTTATTGCAGATATTGCAATAGGATTAGGTACAAGTTCTTGCAACTTACTAGACCTTCTCCTAATTGTTATAGTTTAACGTTCAATGAAAATTACAAACATCAGTCCAAAACAGCTCAAAAATGTTTTTCCCCCATATTTTCACTTCATATCGTTAGTTTCAGGACAGCAAACTAACCGACCTGTCTCAAGCCTTGTCTCTTTGGGAAGTAAGACCTGATACCCACAATCCTCTCTGCCACGGATGCATAACATCCATGGTACAGGAAAACCAAAAAATTCACCACAATTCCACACTTGGTCAACAGTTCAATATGACCAAACAGTCTGCACATCTAGAAGATAAACATGATATGGTAATTTCCTTAATTATTTGCCTTCCAAATTTAATTTGAAAATGGCAGATTTTTCCTCTGTTGTGATTTTCTCCGTCCTAATAAAATGAATACTAAGCATTTTCGAAACAATAAATTAGACCTATATTTGAGACATGTACACCTATAAAGCTTTAAAGTGCTGAGAGCCCCTCAGCCTGGGGGGTATTGAAATAGGTTCCAGAACTTTAGTTGTCTGATTACACTTGTCTAAGTGTTCCGCACTACACATGTATCACAGCTTAATATTGAGTGGGATTCCGAGTAGTTTCTGTTGCCCTGAGTGAGTGAGTGAATATGATTTAAATTCGCTTTCACCAATATTTCAGTCATATCACAATGTTTGGGTCTCAATTGCTGTTCCCCACCTTATATTTACCTTTATTCAGACTGAAAAAGGAAGCTTGTAATGGGAAGCACAATTTTGTGCTCCACTAACCTGTTCTTTGTATTGCCCAAGTCGAATGAGAGACAACAATACATCAGCTCTATCTTTCAACCATGGGCAGCCAATCAGAAGGCAGCACAGCCCAATCTTTTGTCTTCTTGTGATCCATTGGTTGAATGATGTATCCCTGTATTTCAGACCCAGGATTTGTTGACCAATAGTAGCTCCTGTTGCATACGTGGAAAACTGAAATACCATGGAGAAAGATAAGAATTGACACAACAAATGATTTTCATTATTTAACTGTGACAACTGGTGTTTTCTCTTTCAAGTTTGTTTTGATTAAGAGGAAAAAGAATGATTTCCTGTACAATATATAATGACTGAAAAGTAGAGAAACAAAGTAACACAGGGCAGAAAAATGGAGACCAAAATATGGAGACAATTAATTACCTCCCTTTAATTTAACTGAAAACATGATTATCTCCCCTTTAATTGTGACTTTAATAGCCCATAGTTATCTCCCTTGGATAAGACCTTTCCAAAAACTGGTGGGAAATTTCAATCATGATAGAACCTGCCTGGGAGGATGATAGGATAAGGGGGGTTAATGTGGCCAACAGGACGATAAATACAAACATTAAAATGTCACCTAAGTATTGTGTTAAATTGATTGATAAGGCTCTTGTAAAAGCTGTGTGAGCCCAGAGCAAATAAACAGGAGGGTGAACATGCTGTGAAAATGTGAGATCACTGCTCTCACACTCCATGACACACATATATTTGCAATATTTATGCAGTTCCAGTACATGCATATATATTTAAGTCTAATTATCCACGGTGTGGCCTTCACTGTTAATAAGTTCATACAATAAATGTGTGTTACATGTATGTAGACTTCAGTGCAAACAAAGTTGGTACATGTATCAGAGATCTGTGTAATGTACAGAACTGCAGCTCCAAACGGAGTATGGAGAATAAAAGTTTGCAAATCAGTTTAACAGATTACAGTAACTCTCACATAGTAAACTGAAAGTTGAACCTGAAAGTAATCTCGCCTAATTAATTATACAGGTGGACAGTTATGAATACTGGAATAGCCACAATGTAGAGCTACATGATTTTGTGAATATTATTTTGAATTGTGGAGATGCAATTACATACTAGGTCGAAATACTAACTCTACATTATGTGAAACAAGTTGCAATTGCAAGCCAAGTCAATTTTGAAATGACAACAGGGGACCACCATGAAAAGTAGTGTTTTTTAAATGCTGGAAAATTTTGAGATAGTAATTTGAAAGGTGGAGATTCATGGTAATTAATAAAGTGGAAATGTTTGATATAGCATTAATGGATTGGAGTGAGAATTATTGTGAAAATATCGAGTCAAAATATCGCACCAGTCAAAATTTTCAGTACCTTACTCAGATCTTCTCTTCAATATCTGAAAAATTACTACATACGGTAATTTCCCTATTAATTCACCTTCCAAACTTAATTCGAAAACGGCCGATTTTTCCGCTGTCGTGATTTTGTCCATCCTAATAAAACGAACACGGGAGCATTTTCAATATCCGTGAAACAATAAATTCGAACACTCCCGTTTTCGCCACGGAGTTCGTGTCGATGAAAGTAAAGTGAATGTGTTACTAGAATCTCGTATAGTATATCGGCGTATGCTATTATTTGTAAGCGCAGAGAAACAACAGGGAATGGTACAATATAATCAGACTGAATTACTATTACTTACAGTCTATAAGGAATACAATTGATTCAATTAACTCCGCAGTCCTGTAATTTTATCCTAACTTGATCGCGTTTCGCCGCAGTCGGGAAAAATATATACGGTAGTCCCCGCACGTGGTCGAGTGTCTGCACACGGCCCGCTATTGAATCATTCTTCAGTTTCCAGCCGTTCGTATATCAAATATCTTTCTTTAAACCAGCATTCCTTTATTTGAAAAACACGGTGAATATTTTCCGAGAAGGCAGAACTGCATGCGAATGAATTATGTTTGAACGGAACATAAAAATCACCGACAACGGTGATCGACGTGACACGGTCTAAGGAAATTTTCATGGCGCTCCTTTTCTGTTGAAGTCTTTACGGTGGTTCATCGTCCCTCATTAATTCATGCCCCCTTTAACTTTTATACGTTGGTGATTAAATAGAATACATTTTATGCTAATATATTTTCAGATGAAGCCGGCTATCGATCTGACCTGGAGTCAACAATCGCATGCCGCGGTTGTAATTTCGATATTAGTGTTGTTTAGATTTTTTTTTAGAAAAATGGAATAAATCCATCCACATATGGTTCTCAGTACTGCACGGACAAAAGCATCATGATATTGAGCATATGGATATATTTTATAACTTTCCTCAACTAGATTCTCTGAAAGGCTGAATTAATTTCACTAAACCGTTGAGAAACGGGATTGTACATTTGGTAGATTTTTTCGCCATGATTCTTCGACCAGAATACAATCACAACTTACATAGATCGGTCTAATTTACCAGTTAATTGAGATGTCGATTTCTGTATATTCTCTGAAGTGGATCCGGTTATATTTACTGAGTGTATATTTATAAATTATAGAAAAGCTGCAGTCGGGCCAAATCTCAAATCAGAAAGACGATCGGATGCAGGTAAAAGTTTCCTTTTCAAGAATTAAGCACTGTTGAATGACTTGATTTTGAGTCGGCAGTCATACATTGTGAAACGGGAACTTTCAATCAAGTGACATTATTGAAATTACCATGCAGTTTATGTGGAATACGAACAACTGAACAGCGGGCAACAGGCTCAAGTGAGTGGTGACGATTTGATACAAAAATGTAAAACGGATGCATATATGAGAATACTTATATAACACCAAATTCAATAACTGTGACACTGGCCATAAGGCAAAACACACCTGCTTATTTAGATAATTAGATAAACTTAAAATGAAAAAGTTTAACAAAATACACCTATCGTTTAATGAAACATAGACAGGAAATCACACAGTTGACAAACGTCAGTTCGCGATGTGAAGCGCCGACAACAATCATCTCTGCATGTGCTCTGTTTTGTTCAAATATAGTTATCATAAAGACTTACTCTTTCCGGTTTTGTTAAATATTTTATTGTGAATGAAAATATTTCTTATGAATACCCACGAACTTACCAAAATTCCAGCAATCAAAAATTCTTTGGAATTACACCGCGCATTTTTACACTAAGAATCAAAACATCGCTACTCGCTATTCCATTACTCTATATGCTAAACAAATTTGAGAAACATTTAAATGGCATTAGGTAAAGTTTCGGAGATGAGAACATAACAGTATTTAATTAATATTCAGAACGATATCATACTTCGACCTATACTTTTAGTAAACTGTTACAGTACCGGTACCGTAATAGATATTCTCATACTTGAAACAAACAAATCGAAACGTGTATTGCCGACTGACACTCGGTTCTCTTGTACAATCCGCCGTTAATTCTACATTAATTTCGTGTCATAGGTCCGGGATATTTATTCAAGTCCTGGATGGTGTGTGTAAAATCATGCACAATGAAGACCAAAAAGTCTATGACAGTCCGCTAATCTGTCTAAAACTTCGTGATATAATCCTACATAAATTTGCCGTTGGTTCATTTTCATGGTTCACAACAACAACGTCGACGTACCGAACGACTCGAACATGGAATACTCTAATATGTGTATAGTTTTATATATATAGAATATTCATTCAATTCCATGTCAGTTAGGTTTCATAATATAGATCATAGCTAATACTGAACAAAAGGAAGGAATACGTTCAATGTTTTGGCCTACTTTTACGATGTTATTATGGACGCGAATTTACGGACGTCAGCTCAAAAATCTGCATGATCGTGCTGAACTTGTCACTCGATAAATATGCTTGACTTCCTCGAATAAAATTAGACGCCTTTATCAGGATAGAGGAGATTTTCTGACATCATACACTGCATTTTATGGAAACTATGGTGAGATCTCAAAGTTAATACACGTTAATAAATACGATCACTACGACCACGGCGAAGCGGTCCGCCATTTTGGATTCTCCGTGAAAGTCGGCGCGACATTTAATTCGAACACTCGCGTTTTTCTAGAATTGGCTCAACAAATAATTCGAAAGTAGCCAATTTTTGGAGTGGTGAGTTTCATCACTACATCGCGAATTAATAGGGAAATTACCGTAGCTGTGAATTCTGAAAATTTCAACAAGTTTCTAACAAATATTTTTGACCTTGTATCAAAAGGTTACTTCAATAATCTTTACACAAATAATAACATCAAACAGAAGTTTGTCTCTCACATTCATCTGAATTAATATGATGCCATGAAAATGATGAAGGGGAAGGCGATCCATGTAAGTATATGGACGGCAAGAAAGAAAGATTCGCACAATAAATGGTTCATGATACTTGTTTAAAGGGATCAGAACTGTTCATATACCCTGGGGAAATTCTAAATAACTAATGTAATCTCTGGCTTAACCATGACTTACTACAATTAATACACTGCTAATTGTTCCCTGAATATATAATCTGATAATCAATGAATGGACTGCTAGAAGGTTGGAATGTTGACTGTACTACCATACACAACTATAATGTACATGTACATACACTTTCACTCTGAAGCTCCTACTATTGTGGATCTGTCCACATTAATATTGTCACCAATTCCCAGGAGGGGGAAGTTTAGAGCGAGTCCCTGAAATTACTACGTAACATATACTTCTAGGAGGCGGAATTTTAAGAAAGCCTCCGACTGTCAGAAATTGTATTGTATCAGTTCTGAGAACTGCATTTTCAGAAGTGGCAGACACCTTGCTGGTCTACATGTGCATCGTGGCTTTGATGGTATGGTTTGGAAATGTTTCAAAATAATTAACTGTCATTTGGACATAAAAGAGAACATTTCACAAAGACATTGGCAAAGAGACCTGTGAAGCAGTGTAATGTATCATAAAATCCAATATTCAGCAACTGCTCAGTAAAGCAACAAGAATTCCATTAAAAACATCTACGGACTTTTGATCACTCAAGACCCATCATTATGATCAATGATATATACATGTAGCTTTAAGCTGATCTTGAATAGATATCTATACTCTCGGTCAAAGTCAGAGAAAGAAAACTATTTTTTCGAAACTGTTAGTATTATACATGTAGTATATTGTCTGACAACATAGGTATTTTATATTCTCATATTCCCCCTCCTGAAACCACATTTCGTGTAAGCACCTCGCAGAACCTCAATCAGTTTCTTATCAATTCCTCAGTTTTCGTGAACTTTCGTAGTTTTTCTCGTGATATGGCACGCGTTAGTCCAAGAGGTTACACTCGTGTGTATGATACTGCCAACTCTTGGGATATGCCAACCTTTAACGTTGAACACCAAGAAATCTGCAACATTTACCCAGAGGACATTGGATTCGATACGCTGGATGAAAAGTGTGTATCAACAGAATTTCTTGTCAGCAAATCAGCAAAAACACTTTCGAATTATTTGGATCTTGATAAGGTAAGGCTGATTTTTTTTGATTTTTTTTTTATTTTTATTTTTATTTTAGAGGTTTACTTTCCAGGAGTTTAAAATATATTTATATTGAATTTTTTGTGGTAGTGATGGTTTTGGTGGTTGTGGATGGATGATTATGTCTACAGAAATACTCCAAGTAAATGCTGCCGTTCCTACTTTCATGAGGTGTTAATTGCATGATGATGCATATAAATGGACATGGCAAAACACAATCTTGACTAAATAAATATTCACAATAATATGTCAATTTTATGTAATAAATCAAAACATTGAAATGTGCATTTTTGGATCACTATGTCAGGATTCTTCATCTTTGACCTATTGACCCCAAATTAATTTGACCTCTTTATAGTCCCATTAGCATTGTATTCGTGAACTTCCACAAAGATCAGTGGATCATGCATCAAAGTAGGATTTTTATTGGCTACTAATTGTGACCTTGATCTTCGACCCATGACCTCAAAATCAATAGCCTTCTTTGGATTCACACAGAAAACACACTTGTGAATTTTAAATATTGACCAGACAAGCTTAAGCATTACAGAAGAATGGAAGAGCAATGAAAAAACATAACACCCCTTCAACTAATGTCGGCATGGAAAAATACATGGAAAATGTTTTCCAACATGCTTAAATAATTCATAACAGCGAAAGCATGACATTTGCAGGCCTGGCATACTGTAAATAATATATGATGGCAGAGAAGGTCACATGACGTAGATGACATGGACATCCTGACATCAGTTTAGCTATGTTCTGTTGCTCATTTTGAATTTATTTTACCTTCGAGCACGAACGTGAACAACATACCACTATTAGTCCCAGGCGCTTCCTCTCATCCACTGCCCTTCTTTTTACTGCATATTCTATCAAATCTTCATCCTGGTTAGCTAATTTTAGTCCAGAATATTTCCTTGTGTAAAATTTTAGCTTTCAAAATCTCAATGTGGAGTGAAAATGAGCATAATGTTGCTCAATACTGATTATACATGTACCTATTTAGTCAGAGAACCATATATAAATTGAATCATGTAGTCATGACATTTATAGGGACATTCTAACATGCTCCGCGTTATAGCCGTGCGCTGATTGGTCCAGACCTTGAAACACACGGAGATTATCACACGATAATCTTCATTTGTTTGTTGTGATCTGTTTCATTCACGTGCTGAACTGGTGACGTCTCATTCTTGTGACGCAGTGCTACAAAGCTGAGCAACGATTGGTTCCGGGGCGGAGTTCACACAGCTGCAGCTCGTGAACGGACAGCACGCGCGAGCGTGGCCTGCAAACCAGTCAAGAAAATCTTGCATCAAAACGGGATAAATTTGCAGAAAATTTGCCATTCCGCTTATGAAATGAGGAAATAGTTATCATTGTGCATGTTAGAATGGAGTTAATGACCTTCTTAGTGAATATTATGGTGTAATAATTTTTCGATGTTTAGTTTTAGACCTCATCGGTTTTTTGATTGACGGTCTAAAACTAAACATCGAAAAATTATTACACGATAATATTCACTAAGGCGGTCATTAACTCCTAATTCAACTGGTACACTGTTCCTTTTGTTATACATGTACTGATAATTTGAAGAAAAAAAGATTAATGGTTATGAAGATATGAAGATATGACAAAACACCTAGCACTTGTCCAACAAATTTCTCTGGCCCACAACTACAATGTAGGCTGTCTCTATAGAACTGCAGCCCAATAACTGGGATCAACAACAGAACACAACAGAACCAGTATCAATGACCATTATACTGTACACACCTATTGATTACAATATCCACTTCACGCACACCTGATCAAAGACCGGACACATAGCTCAATCTAAGGTAAGATTTGGCCTGCTTCATGCATGTACATGTACCATAAATCTCTTAAAGAAATTAATTAGAAAGATTTTCAACATTTCAGAATGGTAATATTTAAATCATTTAAAATCTAAACACTAACACTGTAGAAAAATGATTAAAGATTTTTAAAGTCAAGGCAAATGAAAATACGAAGCTGCGCATCAGAAATCCCCTCGGCTCTGGGCGCCAGCCATTCATAATATATTCAATTTGAAACCAAGACCTCAGGAACACCAAGCAGTCAAGTGACAAATATACAGATTATGAAAAATTTTGTAATTAGAAATGGTCTCCAAGGTTTCCATCCAATCAGAGAAACCGGTATTCATTAAATAAGTCTCTTGATGTATCGATGATGTATACCAAATTTTACATCGAACATTTGAAAGTTATCAGAGATAGAGATCATTAATGATTTCGCATAAATTAAAGATGGCCACCCATCCTTCCCACCACTCAGAGGAACTGATGTGGTTATTCATTGCAAGTCTTCTAATACATGAATGCTGTATACCAAGTTTCATATAGAACACTGAAATGGTATCAAAGATATACATCATTAAAGATTTTGCATAAATTAAATATGGCCACCAAGGTTTCAGCCCAATGAGAAACACCAGAACTGTCATTTATCGTAAGTCTATTGATGCATCGATGATGTATATCAAATTTTACATCGAGCACTTGAACGGTATCAGAGATAGAGATCATTAATGATTTTGCATCAATTAAAGATGGCCGCCCATCCTTTCCGCCACTCAGAGGAACTGATGAAGGTCTCTTGATACATAAGTCTCTTGATGCATCGATGATGTATACCAAATTTTACATCGAGCATTTGAAAGTTATCAGAGATAGAGATCATTAATGATTTCGCATAAATTAAAGATGGCCACCCATCCTTCCCACCACTCAGAGGAACTGATGTGGTTATTCATTGCAAGTCTTCTAATACATGAATGCTGTATACCAAGTTTCATATAGAACACTGAAATGGTATCAAAGATATACATCATTAAAGATTTTGCATAAATTAAAGATGGCCACCAAGGTTTCCGCCCAATCAGAAACACCAGAACTGTCATTTATCGTAAGTCTATTGATGCATCGATGATGTATATCAAATTTTACATCGAGCACTTGAACGGTATCACTCTCTTTGCTGACGATACTAGCGCCACTCTCTCTGATACTGATCCCGATATACTAGCAGAGACAATGTCACACGAACTTGGAAAGCTTCATAATTGGTTCTCCTGTAACAAACTCTCTTTAAATGTGAAGAAAACTAAATACATGTTCTTCAAACCAAACAGACATGCCAATACTACTACCCCCAAAATATCTATATTTGACTCCGAAATTGAATCCGTTACCATCTTCAAATTCCTTGGTATCCATTTTAACGATAAACTAAACTGGCAAACTCATATAGATGAATTGACCTCCAAAATCTCGAGAAATATTGGTGTTATCAATAATGTACGACACTGCCTTAACAGGAAAACCTTGATCATACTATATTATTCCCTGTTTTATTCCTATATATCTTATTGCAACATAGTATGGGGTAACACGTTCCCAACACACCTCAGGCCTCTTGTCATGCTCCAAAAAAGACTTATTCGCTTAATAACTTCCAGTAACAAATACGCTCATACCAGTCCATTACTTGAGCAATTAAACATTCTTCCGTTTCATCAAATCAATGACTATCTGGTATTGTTATTTACCTACAAATATCTCCACACACCACTCTCCCTACCGACCATATTTATAAATTACTTTACAAAACTATCAGAAGTCCACTGCTACCCCACCCGCCAATCCGACCTTAATCTCTACAGAACACGCGTGGTTTCAAATCTATCATATTATTCTACGAAAACGAAAGCACCGCGTATGTGGAACTCACTGCCCACTGACATAAAAGCCTCCGCATCATATTCACTTTTCAAATCCCGTTTAAAGAACTACCTTGTTAAATGCTAACTCCAAACTAACTATATATTGATAATGGTCATATTTATCTAAGTATTGGAGGGTGTATACACTATAATACACAACGAAAGCTGCTAACAGCCCAACTTAAGCCTTTTTTTTAAAATTATTTTGCATGTTTATCTATTAGCTTACATTACTTGAAGCTGTACATACACTATCTATAGAACCCATTTTTAATTTTGTGGAGAAACAAACCTTTTTTGTACATACCTGTATTGTTAATCATCTGCTCCATCGAGCTCCCAGAGTTGCCAATGTTGCAGAACTTAAGTGCAGTACCGAGAGCTCGATCATCTATTCACCATACATGTATATATATAGATTAAATGATCACAGTAAAAACTGCCTTTATATATATATACATATCGTAAGTAATTACAGCAGAAACTATATTCATGCTTGTATCTTTTCATACTCTGCTGTAGCCAGTCGTTTACTTACTTAAACTATTATCAGCTCGGGATAGAACAAGCCCCCTGGGGTTTTATTCCCGCCATTTATACAGCCGTACTCGATATTATGTTTGTATATACATTATTGAAATGGTGAATAAACAATCAATCAATCAAATCAGATATATATCATTAAAGATTTTGCATAAATTAAAGATGGCCGCCAAGGTTTCCACCGAATCAGGGAAACTGGTTTGGTCATTCCTTTGAAGTTTCTTGATGCATCGATGATCTATACTAAGTTTCACACTGAACAGTGAAATGGTACCTGAGATACACAAGATCAATGGTTTCGCATAAATTAAATATGGCCGCCAAAGTTTCCAACCAATCAGGTCCAGATTCAATAGGGTTCTGGGTCATGAGCATATAGATGTGCACTGCAAGTTTGGTGTGCCTAGGGTAAGTCGTTCTAAAGATATCTTGGTAACGAGAAAGCTGTGATGGTTTCGCATAAATTAAAGATGGCCGCCAAAGTTTCCAACCAATCAGGTCCAGATTCAATAGGGTTCTGGGGCACGAGCATATGGATGAGCACTGCAAGTTTGGTGTGCCTAGGGTAAGTCGTTCTAAAGATATCTTGGTAACGAGAAAGGTGTGACGGACAGACGGACGTACATGACGACAATACCCTTCGGCCAAATTTTGGCCGAGGGGTAAAAGGCCGAGGGGTAATGAAAGCAATACACTTTTCTTCAAATTATTCGAACAGCATTTTTAAATTTAGAAGTAGAAAAAAAACATCTTTATGTTAACTGAGTCTAAATGCTGTGGCATGAATGTTATTTATCCCAAGAACTAAAAAGATAGCCAGTGAAATTTGTTGAATGTTAGCAGAATTTCTCTCCACAGATGCATGAAATAAGTTTTGCCATCTGAATAATTAGAAGAAATAGGGTACTTTAAATGGAAAACATAATTCTAAAAGTGGGCTAGCATGATGCTCACCATCTGCAAATGTCCAGGTAATCCCTAAATCCTCACAGAGGGTTTACCTGGACCTTTTCGTACATTTCATCCCAGCGGTTGTTTTGAACTAGCTCGTCGGTATCTGAAGCCTGCAGTTTTCGCTTCGACACCAGATGTCGATTTCAGCCTAACTTTAAACCAGTCAAAACTCAAACCTCTCTGCGGATTGGCCTGATTGCATCCACCATAACTGGTCCATCACGTGGACCTCTATGGTCAATTTTTTCGTCTTTAACATAACTCTTTTTCAGGGTCATTTGAAATAACATAACTTCCACGTGCTCTTAAACCCCAGCTTAATTTATAGTTAATTTGTAACACTACCTCCATGTACAAATAGGCATACTGTCATCAGCTGCACATTTCCAACTACCTCTCTGAACATGATGTAGGTCTACTGTCAACAACTACAGATTTCTAACTACCTCTATGTACATGATGTAGGTCTACCGTCAACAGCTGCACATTTCTAACTACCTCTATGTACATGTAGGCCTACTGTCAACAGCTGCACATTTCTAACTATCTTAATGTACATGTAGGCCTACTGTCAACAGCTACACATTTCTAACTATCTTAATGTACATGTAGGCCTACCGTCAACAGCTGTACATTTCTAACTACCTCTATGTACATGTAGGCCTACTGTCAACAGCTGCACATTTCTAACTACCTCTATGTACATGATGTAGGCATACTGTCAATGGCATGGCAAAGAGAGAAAATAACAATGTGTGATTATTCCTTTTCATTTAAGCCGAATGGAGCTCTGGTGTGCAGCTGGTACATCCAATAAACCTCGCGCAATCGGCGCTTGGTGGTGCTGGATTCAAGAGACGGGTCTGTCTTAAGAACTTCAATGATTTGATAGTTGATGTTGTTGACAGTGACCATGCGACCAGAAATGTCTTGGTGCAGGGTTATCACTGAGATTCCGAGTGTCATTGAAGTGTTCTCGAATTCGCTCATGAAATGTGCGTTCGGTTTCTCCAACATATTGTTTGGAGCAGAGGGAGCACGTGATAAGGTAGATCACATTCTGAGTATCTGTGGTTTGCATTGAAGCAAGAGACCAGTGGGTGCTCTGTTTTTGTCGATACAATGCTGTAGAAAATGGAGGTGGGCGGTGTGCCGCTCGGTCCTACACAGGATGTTCCTTGTGAGTCGGTACGTGGCCATAGCATCTTCGGGAAGGCGTGGGCTTCCTCTGCGGGGGTCTGCGTTGGTCCCGCTGGTGCTTGGTTCTCTGTCGACCCTCCTGCGTTTTCGTTGTTGGTCATCGGTCTCATGTCTGAGGTCGATGACAGATGAGATGGGCGTGACAGTGTCCATTTCATCAAGGTTCAGGTTGAGTTCCTCTAAGGTAATTGAGGTGCTGCTGCTCGATCCTGGTGCTTAATTGGTTGGTTGGGCCATGGCTACTGTCAATGGCAGCCCATTTCTAATTGCATGTACCTCTATGTACATGTAGGCCTACTGTCAACAGCTGCACATTTCTAACTACCTCTATGTACATGACGTAGGCCTACTATCAATAGCTGCACATTTCTAACTACCTCTATGTACATGATGCAGGCCTACTGTCAACAGCTGCACATTTCTAACTACCTCTATGTACATGACGTAGGTCTACTTCCAATAGCTGCACATTTCTAACTATCTTAATGTACATGTAGGCCTACTGTCAACAGCTGCACATTTCTAACTACCTCTATGTACATGACGTAGGTCTACTTTCAGTAGCTGCACATTTCTAACTATCTCTATGTACATGACATAGGTCTACTTTCAATAGCTGCACATTTCTAACTATCTTAATGTACATGTAGGCCTACTGTCAACAGCTGCACATTTCTAACTACCACTATGTACATGATGTAGGCATACTATCAATAGCTGCACATTTCTAACTACTTAATGTGCATGTAGGTCTAATGTCAACAGCTGCTCATTTCTAACTACCTCTATGTACATGATGAAGGCATACTGTCAACAGCTGCACATTTCTAACTACCTTTATGTACAGGACATAGGTCTACTTCCAATAGCTGCACATTTCTAACTATCTTAATGTACATGTAGGCCTACTGTCAACAGCTGCACATTTCTAACTACCTCTATGTACATGACGTAGGTCTACTTTCAGTAGCTGCACATTTCTAACTATCTCTATGTACATGACATAGGTCTACTTTCAATAGCTGCACATTTCTAACTATCTTAATGTACATGTAGGCCTACTGTCAACAGCTGCACATTTCTAACTACCACTATGTACATGATGTAGGCATACTATCAATAGCTGCACATTTCTAACTACTTAATGTGCATGTAGGTCTAATGTCAACAGCTGCTCATTTCTAACTACCTCTATGTACATGATGAAGGCATACTGTCAACAGCTGCACATTTCTAACTACCTTTATGTACAGGACATAGGTCTACTTCCAATAGCTGCACATTTCTAACTATCTTAATGTACATGTAGGCCTACTGTCAACAGCTGCACATTTCTAACTACCTCTATGTACATGACGTAGGTCTACTTTCAATAGCTGCACATTTCTAACTACCTCTATGTACATGACGTAGGTCTACTTTCAATAGCTGCACATTTCTAACTATCTTAATGTACATGTAGGCCTACTGTCAACAGCTGCACATTTCTAACTACCGCTATGTACATGATGTAGGCATACTATCAATAGCTGCACATTTCTAACTACTTAATGTGCATGTAGGTATACTGTCAACAGCTGCCCATTTCTAACTACCTCTATGTACATGATGAAGGCATACTGTCAACAGCTGCACATTTCTAACTACCTCTATGTACATGATGAAGGGATACTGTCAACAGCTGTACATTTCTAACTACCTCTATGTACATGATGAAGGCATACTGTCAACAGCTGCACATTTCTAACTACCTCAATGTACATGTAGGCCTACTGTCAACAACTGCACATTTCTACAATGTAACTACCTCTATGTACATGATGAAGGCATACTGTCAACAGCTGCACATTTCTAACTACCTTAATGTACATGTAGGCCTATTGTCAACAGCTGCACATTTCTAAATCCCTCTACATACATGTAGGTCTCTACATGCGGGTCTAGTGTCAACAGCTGCACATTTCTGACTACCTTGATGTACGTGTAGGTCTACTGTCAACAGCTGCACATTTCTAACTACCTCTATGTACATGACGTAGGTCTACTTTCAATAGCTGCACATTTCTAACTATCTTAATGTACATGTAGACCTACTGTCAACAGCTGTACATTTCTAACTACCGGTACCTCTATGTACATGTTGTAGGCATACTATCAATAGCTGCACATTTCTAACTACCTTAATGTGCATGTAGGTCTACTGTCAACAGCTGCACATTTCTAACTACCTCTGTCTACATGATGTAGGCATACTTTCAATTTCTAACTATGTTAATGTACAGGTAGGCCTACTGTCAACAGCTGCACGTTTTTACTACCTCTAAATACATGTAGGCCTCTATGTACATATGGGTCTAGTGTCAACAGCTGCACATTTCTAACAATCTGAAATACTCTTCACATTCTACAGATACAGTCTAGCCTCACAAAAAGGCGCCTCAATATAATGTACATGGCATACATGTAGGTTTACTGTCAACAGCTGCACATATTTAACTACCTCAATGTACATGATGTAGGCATACTGTCAATAGCTGCACAGTTCTATCTCAATGTACATGGTGTAGGTCTACTGTCAACAGGCTCAGCTGCATATTTCTAACAATCTGAATACTCTTCACATTCTATATGTACAGATATAGTCTAGCCTCACTGTATTAGGTGCCTTGACAGTTGACATAATTCTCATTCTGATATAAGGCAGATACAATGCTGTCCCCGAATTAATAAATGCATATCATTTCAACCCTTTTATCTATAAATCTTTGAAGGTGGTTCAAATTTGGTCCCCAAATAACAGCGTTAAAGAATGGTTACACTGTATATGATGTCATACCAGTCAGTCCAGTTTTTCTACATGTAGTTCTGTAGGACATATGATGCTAGTAATTCAATTATTACTGCAATCATACTACAGTGTATATATCTAATGATAATGATAATAAACTATAAAAACACAGCAAGGAAGCAATCAGAGATTGCTCAATTGTATGCCCCCCCTTTCGCTTTAATCCGACACTGCGCCACCATTGTTCTGTTTTGTATTGGTCTGTGGAGGCCTAATTTGGCTAATTATAAAAATTCTGTTTCAGTCACTTTTTTCGGCATGCCTCGCATAATACATGTACATATTCCACCCGGGGCTTCCGGCAAATTCAAAAATGTGACCTGCTAATGAGACCTACATTCCTTGGGAGTATATTGTGGTGAAATTATGAAGCGATCGTGAACTTTGAATTTTGCATCCAATTCACTCTTTTTGGGGCAATTTCATACTTCAGGACCTATGTGATCTACTTTGGAATGTGCTTTGGACAAATAAATATATCTCATTCATTTAGGTTTGATGAACGAAGGGCCATAACTCTTGAAAATATAACCGAAAGCAGAGAAACTTCACGCTGCACAACTATGGGGTACTGACCACATATCATGCAAATTCCATAATTGTCCATACAATATTAACCGAGATCCAGCCCGGACAAGTCCCAATTCACAAAGATTTCAAGAACAAAAGGGCCATAACTCTTGAAATATACGCGAAACGCGGAGAAACTTCACACTGCACAACTACAGGGCACTCACCACATATCCTGCAAATTCCATACTTGTCCATACAATATTAACCGAGATCCAGCCTGGACAAGTCCCAATTCACAAAGATTTGATGAACAAAGGGCCATAACTCTTGAAAATATATGCGAAACGCGGAGAAACTTCACGCTGCACAACTACAGGGCACTGACCACATACCCTGCAAATTTCATAATTGTCCATACAATATTAAGCAAGATCCAGCCCGGACAAGTCCCAATTCACGGAGATTTCAGGAACAAAGGGCCATAACTCTTGAAAATATAGGCGAAATGAGGAGAAACTTTACGCTGCACAACTGTGGGGCACTGACCACATGTCATGCAAATTTCATACTTGTTCATACAATATTAACCAAGATCCAGCCCGGACAAGTCCCATTCACAGAGATTTCAGAAAAAGGGCCATAACTCTTGAAAATGATACCGGAACTCGGAAAAAAACTCTACGCTGCACAACTATGAGCCACTGGCCACATTCCATGCAAGTTTCAATCCTGTCCATCAATTATTAACCGAGATATCACGCGGACAAGAAATTCGGACGGACAGACGGACGGACGGACGCTAGGACAGACGGATGGACAGACGGACGGACAAAGCGATCGCTATATGCCCCCCCTCTAGTTAGAGGGGGGGGGGGCATAATAATTTTAACTTGAAGGCCTCGATAGGACAGGTGCCTCTTTTAAGAGCATTGAGGGCTAAAACAGATAAGAATGGTATGACTGTGATTGTACATCATATGACGATCTGTTGTACCTGCCATAGTCCATGTGTGCTGTAAAACAATCTTTGATATATGGTTCTTTGGTTTTTCTTATATCTTGATAGATGTATCTATCTCTGTGTTAACTTTAGAAAATTTGCCTCATGACTGGTATTGTGATAAGTTTAAATAGTTCAAACACCTGTAAGCAAATTTGTAACTACATGTAATCCTCTTAATGAGTTTCATATCAACTCTACATCTTACTGTACACAGGTACATGTATGCATCTTTGTTAACTTAAGTTATTAGTAAAAGTCAAAAGTCGCCACAAGTAGCTCTTGGCTAATGTTTATCATTAAATCCGATGTTAAATAATGATATGATATGATTTGAGAGCAATACTGTGTTGTATAAGGTATAATGGTTCTTATTTCAGTTAAGTAAATAATAAGTACATGTAATTGGTGCCATAAATGATTTCAATGAATTCAGCACAAGAAGTTGAAAATCAATACTGTATAGAAATGATTAGGTAAATTGGTACAACTTTCTCCTTCACAGAGATTACCCTGTGCTTATGAGTCTATAGCTAACATGGTTCTGTAATTTAGTACAACAAACCACTTATGGACGCCTATAAATAATGAACATTCAGAGTATGAATTTTATCACAGAAGAGTTGAGTGTTCCCACCAAATAAAAATTGATACCTAACCTGACTTTTCTAACACCGTATAAACTTGTTTTAGGTTTAGATTTAAAGAAGAACCCAAAAGGTCTGGGGTCACTTTTGGGAGAAAAAAAAACACTCAGAATTCTGAGTAAGATGGCATTTACTACATGTCAATACTCCAAACAGTTGTCGGGATATTGGAGTTTGAAGTATACATGTAAATCTGATATTCAGGGAATACATGCAAATAAGACTTGTGATGTCATCAAGTGACTTGAAATACGGTAATGCCCCTAATAATTTATGGAACAGAAAGTTGACTAAATGGTCCCAAATCATGCAAATAATCTGTTATTTCTTGATTATTTTAATGATTTTATAAGGTGATCAAATTTATTAGAATGATTGACTGATTGAATTCTAATTAGGATGATTGAATGATTAGAGAAATTACCATAATGGGCTATATTTACATGTGTATAGGTATATTCACAGAACTAGAAATCTAATCTCTTCTAAATTCATATAATATTGATTATTTACAGCATTATGCAAACTTTATGACTTTGTTTTTTGGAAATTTTCGAATTTGTTTTAGAAATAGTTACCATAGCAACCAGTGACTAAGGGCTATACATGTATTTAAAATAAATTGCAGGTTATGAAATCTTAATTACTGGATACCCACTAGTAACAAATTGGGTCAAGGCGATTCATATTCATTAAAAAACTTAATTAAAACTATCTAAGTTCCTGAAATGAATCCCTTGGCTACCGATTGCTAGGGTAACCATTTCTCTGAATCTATTGGTAAAAAGTGACAAAAGTGATATTCAACTAGAGGTTCCGCTTTGACCCTTGAGTTGCCGCTCCGGCATGAAGCCTATGCTGGTTGTTTTTTTGGGCAAAAACATACGTCTCCCCCAACCTCCCACCTTGCCTTGAATGGGCACATAATTTAAGGAAAAGTGCTATAAAATGAATGTAGCAATAAGTATCTTAAACAAAGCTGCGTATCTAAAAATATTAATTACAAAGAAGCGATTTTCATTGTATATACATGTACAAATAGATGAACGGTTGGACGGACATCGGACACACATGAATGCATGCACACATACACTAAAACCTGATCAAATGCGGGGGCTATCCCAATGAAGCTTCCGTCCAAGTTTGGTAAAATTCCAGCCAATAGTTCTCAAGGTATCTTGCAGACAAAGCCTGTATATACATGTACAAGCAGATGGACGGACGGACACCGGACGAATGAAGGCACACACACCAAAACCTAATCAAATGAGGGGGCTATCCTAATGAAGCTTCCATCCAAGTTTGGTGAAATTCTGTTCAGTAGTTCTCCAGATATCTTGCAGACAAGCCCTGTGTATACATGTACAGGTAGACGGATGGACGGACATCGGACATGGATGAACGCACGAACACACACAAACATCTAATCAAATGAGGGGGCTATCCCACTATAGCTTCTATCCAAGGGGAGTGAGATTCCGTCCAGTAGTTCTCAAGATATCTTGCAGAAAAGGCCTGTACATACATGTACAAGTAGATGGACGGACGGACACCGGACATGGATGAATGCACGCACACACACCAAAACCTAATCAAATGAGGGGGCTATCCCACTATAGCTTCTATCCAAGGGGAGTGAGATTCCGTCCAGTAGTTCTCAAGATATCTTGCAGATAAGGCCTGTACATACATGTACAAGTAGATGGATGGACGGATGGACAGACGGACACCGGACACGGATGAATGCACGCACATACACCAAAACCTAATCAAATGAGGGGGCTATCTCAATGAAGCTTCCATCCAAGTTTGGTAAAATTCTGTCCAGTAGTTCTCCAGATATCTTGCAGACAAGCCCTGTATATACATATACAAGTAGATGGACGGACGGACAGACACCGGACATGGACGAATGCACGCACACACACCAATACATAATCAAATGAGGGGGCTATCCCAATGAAGCTCTCATCCAAGTTTGGTGAAATTCCATCTAGTAGTTCTCCAGATATCTTGCCGACAAGCCCTGTATTAACATGTATAAGTAGATGGACGGACGGACACCCGGCACGGATGAATGAACCCACATACACCGAAACCTAATCAAATGAGGGGGCTATCCCAATGAAGCTTCCATCCAAGTTTGGTGAAATTCCATCCAGTAGTTCTCCAGATATCTTGCAGACAAGCCTGTATATACATGTTCAAGTAGATGGACGTACGGACGGACACCGGACATGGATGAATGCACGCACACACACCAAAATCTAATCAAATGAGGGGACTATCCCACTAAAGCTTCCATCCAAGTGGGGTGAAATTCCGTCCAGTAGTTCTCAAGATATCTTGCAGACAAGGCCTGTATATACATGTACAATTAGATGGACGGACGGACGGACACCAGACACGGATGAATGCACGCACATACACCAATACCTAATCAAATGAGGGGGCTATCCCAATGAAGCTTCCATCCAAGTTTGGTGAAATTCCATCCAGTAGTTCTCAAGATATCTTGCAGACAAGGCAAGGGGACGGACAGACATCCATCCAGACATCCAGACATCCAACCAGACAGACAGACGGACAGACAGACAGACAGCACAAACACTAGATGTCTCCCCCCAACATAGTTGGGGGAGACATAATAACCCGTAAACACAAATTCAATGTTAATGAAATGCAGAAAAAAAATCAGAATCCTATGTATTTTAGAAAAGAAAATGTATCATTATTCGTCTACATGTATCTAATTATCTCTAGTTCATTTCGTGACATAATCAAAGCTCATTTGCACCCAAATTTGTATCCGATCAAAATTATTTAAGTACAATATCTTAGCAACCAGTGGGAATATTTTCATGAAATAAATTTAAAATTTTCAGAACAAATATGGCAACAACATATCTCTCCCCAAACAGTTATACTTTTCAATTTGGGTTCCCCTGTAGAAGTATGTGTACCCAAATCACGATTATACCAGTTTATCAAAAGATGCTAATCAGATCCAGATAGTTAATATCTTTCCTGATTCCAAAATTCCAATTACATGTACCTGCTAAATCCATATCCAATTTACTGTTATACTCATTTCAATAAGGAGCTAGGTTAACTGCATCCTTATTGATAAGCTAAGAGTATTATAGGAGATTTATGAGGTATTAAAAGGGGTAATTAATTATCCATGTTCCAGGGATACAGTTGTCCTGGAGATTGTAAAATATATTGATCCATACTGGCTTGAAGGAGCTGGCAGTGGGCCCAGGAACAGTCATAAACAGGTATAAGCATGCTGATTCCTGGGGTTTAGAACAAAGGCCCTAAACTCCCCAAGGACATTTGATCCCCTATTATTCCTAATACTGCTACTGTAGTTTTCATTCTATGAATGCTATTGATCGAGCCAATTGGAAAATAGCGCGAAATAAGTTAAACAGCTATTTGCTACCAGGATATGTTGTTTGGTCGACTATGTTAGCATGACATAATGATTACGGTGATTATGTAAATACTACCAAATGAACATGCATTACTGAGCATTAATGGAGCAATCTGTGACAGTTTGACCTTAGAAAGTTTAAAGGTGGCAGACTGACATGGTGCCGTATCAAACTATACTACTGAGTACGATACCTTCTACTGTTCTCAAGCAACAATATGGATGCAATCTATGAAATTAGCATGGTCAAATGCCAAAAAGTGACATACTGACATGATGCCGTAACAAAACAGCCTATTCAAGTGAACAGTCTTCAATCATGTCAGTTATGTTTGTGCATGTTACATCTACCTGTACTAAATAATCTACCTGTACTGAGGTTTTGTTGATGGAAAATCACATTACTGGTACAACAGATTAATTTAGTCCATGGAAATCTGTTTGGATATTTTTATTACAATGGCCCATTGATCAACTACCTTGACCGGATCAGTAAAGCACAGAAGTGGGACACAGTCAGCCAGCCTATGTACATGTACATGTAGATATTTTGGAAGCACGCCACTCATATTATTTGACAGTGTTTACATATGGGGTCTACAGTACCGGCACACTAGACTTGGCACGTGTAAATCTTTACCGTTACAAATATGCTCTTCTAGATAACGTTTATCTCACCTGGGGGTAGTCAACATACAACTGACTCTGAGGTGTGCTTTATATCTATATATACACCAGGTACAAATCAAACATTTGAATTTGAAGAAGAAGCATTAGTCCTGGACAATACAAAAGTGAAAGTATTACATAATGGATGCAGACCACTGGCAAATGCAACAAGGGCAGACAACCCATGCAGATGAGCAACCAAAGAATGTTCCAGATATACCAGAAAGTGGTTCATCTGTAGATGGTACTAGGAGAACTCTAAATGAAGATCGCGGTTCTAGTGTTGATGAACCAGGATATGAAACTGAGACTGATATCAGCGCTGAAATAAAAGCGATCACTGGTGACGCAGACTCGACCTTGGACTTCACGCCTACACACACACCAAGGTCAGACCTGGGCATGGAGGAGGTTGATGGTATACCTTCTCATAGTACCCCGCTACCTGGAGCCTTTGATGATCAAGGTCAAGGCCATGATGATGAGACATTTGAGGTCAGCAATATTGAGGAAGAAGAAGAGGGAGACATGACCTTGACCTCACAGATAAGGGAAGACAACTCTAATGAGAAGGAACTTGTTGAAGAGGAAATCAGAACATTCAATGAGCCTTGTCAACAACCTGTAAGAACAAGCAGGTCACTGGGTGCAATTGAGAGTAGTGCAATCCCTAGTGATATTATTATTGAAAGCAATACAGCTGTATTTAGGGAATCAAGTCACGTAGGGTCTCCAGCTGAGGGTGTGACCCAAGATCAAAACATTATATCTCCAGCTGAGGATGTGATCCCAGATCAACATATTGTATCCCAAGTGAGTGATGTGACACACTCTGAGCCAGAATTATCCCTGGTAACTCATGGGGTCCATGATAAACAAGGATCATCCCAGCTGACTGATGTGACCCAAGCCAACCCCAGAACACCACAAATGACTGATATGACCCAAGCTCAAGCAACTCGTGTGACCCAAGAAGAACCAATTATTTCTCAAGATGACCCCAGACCATCCCAAGTGACTGTTGTGACTCCAGGTGACACTAGAACATCCCAACTGACAGATGTGACCCAAGCTGATCCCAGGACATTCCAAGTGACTAGTGTGGTCCAAGATAGCCCCAAGAAATCCCAACTGACTGATGTGATCGAAGATGATCTCAGAACATCCCCAGTGATTGATGTGACCCGAGATGACCTCAGAACATCCCCAGTGAGTGGTGTAACCCAAGATGACATCAGAACATCCCCAGTGATTGATCCAACCCAAGATGACATCAGAACATCCCAAGTGAGTGATGTTGCCCAAGATGACCTCAGAACATCCCCAGTGATTGATCTGATCCAAGATAACATCAGAACATCCCACGTGAGTGATGTAACCCAAGATGACATCAGAACATCCCAAGTGAATGATGTGACCCAAGATGATCAAAGAACATTCCAAGTGACTGATGTGGCCCAGGATGAACCCACTCAAGTCCAGGTTTCAACTCCAATACAAACTCAAATTGAGCATACTGACACATTAACCAAATTTGATGCCACTGGTCAACAATCAATTGGAACCAAGCTCAACATTGAGGTTATCCCACCTGAACCAAATTCATCTGTGATACAGCAGGAACAGGAAACCACACAAACTGATTCTTTATCAACTGGAGAATGTAATGTTTCCTTTCAAACTGAGGTGACCAAACACAATCCAATTTCATCTTATTCAGATGGGAATGTGGAAGATATGGACATGAGCTATCCAGAAACCCACAGTATTGTGGCCTCTGGTATCCCCATAACCCAGCATGAAACTAGACAAGTTCAATATCATGCAGGACCAGAGGAACAAAGTGTGACCTACATGTACCCAGACTCCCGTATTATGACCCTTGAAGAGCTAAATGTGGGCTCTCTGGAAGCTGAGAGTCAGCATGGAACCATACACGAGCAATATCATGCTGGACCCGAGGAACGAAGTGCCATTAGGATTTCAGAGTCGCCCATAATGACAAGAAGGGAGTCACATGATCCAGACAGTGCTAGCGATGTCAGTTCTACTTCCTCTCAGACCAGACTGCCATCATCAAAGTCCAAACTGTCGGAGAGAACCAAAGGTTTTCCTGTTACAGGATATGCTGACAGGTCCTTGAGCTACAGACATGATCCAGCATTCACAACTCAGGATGATGCTAATGACGATGAACATGTCAGTAGTGTCAGTGACACTGAAGACGACACGACAACATATCTTCGTAATTTTCCAAATCATCCTCATGACTCTGTAAGTCTGTATAATTATCCAAATTCAGAGCCTTCGAGCTGTGAAGTGCCACCTGTGTCTGGATTGAATGAAACAATTGAACTTCTTCGTGGGTACAGGGGGAATCCTGATTACCATGACGATAGCTCCGTTGTCAGCGACATCTTCACGGACATCAGTGCTATGTCGCTAGGGACATCACATTTTTCTGTCGCGCCACCTATCACTCGGGAAAAAAGCTGGAGAAGGAAAGATGCCAACCCCAGCACTACTCCGACTGCTGCAAATCGACAGTACCCAAGGATGTCACCATATACCAGCAGCCCAAGAAAGAATACAAACTATGACATTTCTCACAGTACCTCACGTGGGCCTACAGCATACACTGGTGATATGCCTTTATTACAACGCTATGATGATGACCAATACGTAAGCTTTGCATTATTTACTTTTACATATGAAATATGTGACTTCTATATTATTTCCATTTAAATGTTAGAGGTGACAAGAAAATATGGGGCATGTGGTATTATGATAATTTCTCTAAATTTCTATATCAAGTGTCCAGAAATATAAACCTTTATACTTACACGCCATATCAGTAACTTTAACAAGGCATTGATTTCAGGGTCTAGTCTGGATAGGTAGCTCGTCTGAAATAAACACACCAAAGACCTGAGAGAAAATTCTTCATCAGCATTCAAACAATACAGATGGATTAAATATAATCCTACGATGACCAGATTTCCCCTAATAATTCAATCACAGAAAGTTCACATTTCAAATTTGTTATTCAAACCCAGAGAAAAAGTAACATTCCCATTTTTCATTCAAATTCAAAAAAAAATCATATAATGACAAAATGTGACACTTTGTAGCTGGTGCCATAGAGAATATTGCCAGATATATACCATTATTGCTGCACTTCCGGTTTGAGGAATTATCATATTACATGGATAATATCAATCACCATGGTAACCTTTCAGTGATAGAGGATCAAGGCAATTAATGGTGGACTAAAACAACAATTACATGTATGAACAATTAATTACTGGGTTATCAATTGTGGGTTACTGGAATATAAATTAGCGAGACAGACATTGACTGAGATTTGTATAAGTGATAATACACCTAGCCAATTCTAACAACGTACATTTAATTTCATATATTATAGCTCAAATCATATTATTATTTCACACTATTTACCTTGTGATACTTGAAGATCTTTAATATCTGTGACTTCATCAAATGAGTCAGTTCTCCATCAAGTTCTGTTGCATCTAGCTGCAAAAATTGTACAGGATACCTGCACTGACAGTTTCATGGAATGTCAGTATCTTAATCATACATGTACATGTATATAGGGCTAAATACAGATGTATGTCTAGCTTCAGGAAGTCACAACATACTATTACTTGTACAATGCATTCATATCAAAGCTTCAAAGAAATCCTTACGGCTTAAATTAATATTCTGACTGGCATGATGATAGCTCACTAACTTGGCTTCATTTGGTAACATCACAAGAATCACACACTTTGTACTTTAAACTACAATATTTCTGTGACTGTTTCAAGTATGGTTGCTTTGTGCTAAATGTCCAGCATTTCAACACTTTCTTTTGAGAACATTGAGGTTTCATATTATGATGCTTGTTGACACTTCTTCGAAAATATAATTACAGACTGGATAACATTCCCCAATACATCACCTCACCCCACCATCGAGAAACACTTCATTTTAGGCAACACTAGCATTACACAACTACAGTTTTGGGCATTTTCATTACAAGTTGGCTAGCTTCAGGGATAAACTTCCTATTTCTTTTTTTCTGTGACTGTGACCACACAGTATTTAATCACAGCAGTGGCCAGGGATGGAACCTACTATTGTGAAAATAGTTACTACATTCATAGAAAAGTAACGTTACAATAGTAATTCAGAGAAGATGATCTAATCGTCTGTGAATTAAATGGGTTTGATGTGGTAAATTGCCTGAAAGTGATAGTGAGTGGAACTACAAAGTTCTACGGTACCTTCACAATATCAATTCAATATTTTTCATTCAAAAGACGTACCATAAATTTAGGATTTTTTAACATAGATTAATATTTTCCAAAATGCGGAGGTTCAACAAGAAATTGGTTGCTTTTAAAGAAATTTATCATAAAGGATGTCGAAAGTTAAAGAAATTTATCATAAAGGATGTCGAAAGTTTTATATAAAAAAAAATATATATATGGGGGGGAAGGGGTGAGGGATACATCAGCGGGGTGGAGTATGTCAGGGGGTGGGAGGGGAAACGTCCGTAAATCAAGATGATTAATGCCAATTTCTCAATCAGTTCTTTTATTTACTATATTATCAAGATACTTTGACATAATAGTTAACTAAAACCAAATCTGTTGTGTCGCTCCGATGTTGCATACTTAAACTGAAAGGTAATTTAAATCAGTGATAACTATGTAATTTTGAGATGGTCCCTTACTTAACTTGAGTGTAAAAATGTCAAATTTAGCCTATTTAATGTTCCTCCAAAATGTCGACTAATTCTTTTCGGGTACTCCTATGAGTTCAGTTATTTTCTGAACACTCCGAGAGATCGACACACATTCAGCGACACATAAATCTACCTGAGAGACTCGGAGAGCTGGCGTAGGCTGCTCCGGTTCAGCCTTCGTCGCCATGATTGTTTTTATTTTTTGTAACGCGGCTAACCATTGGTCCGAACGATAAAGGGAATCCCCACAAAGGTTAAAAGGTCATCAATATCCAATCACTTCCCGTGTTATAGGGAGTAGGGTAGGAGGGGCTTTCCCCGATAATTGTAATGGCGCGGGTTTACGAAAAAGGTTTGTCAGATCACGATCAGACTGTTTTGTATCTGTATTGGTCCAGTAACTTTTATAATTCTATGGAGCCGTAATTAAGAATTGACACTCCTAGTTATTAGCCTGGTAAATATCAATCTTCTATGGTTATGTGTTACATATATTATTGAATGAAATATCAGCTACGGATACTCAGTGCAGGCCGAGGGAACGTCCATGCATTTTTCGCACAGAAGTGAGACATTTTACATCCAGTGCCAGTTCCGACCCACTTCCCAAAACATTGCCTCTTGTCACACCCAAGATCACGCGAAATCTTAATTCATTTTGTGCATTCGAACGAGTTGATGAACCTTTTAATCATGGTTATATTATATTATGCATTCATTGGTTTTGAAGAGATAGCTTTACACCCATGCCATGTACTCAATTTTCCCAGACTACATCGGTCTAAGTACCAACACCATGACCATGCCATCAAAAGTGTTTGTTTCTCACATATCATATTATCATATGGTACTATGTATCTGTTATAAATTTTTCACTCGAGTGTCAGTCTTAACGGCAATACCCGCTCCATCGTTGACAACAACTGACGGAGCCAGTTCCGAACCACCATCATCAATGGATGGCCAAGCTGGGTCGTACCATGGCCTAAAAATGTCTTGCAAACACAGCGTTGACTACATGAATTCTAACTCGAGTGCTGATTCGCATTGCCTTTCTTTAATCTGCTATTCAGAGGTAAAATAAATTCATGCTACCACTGATTTAACATTTTTCATCGGAGATATTTCAATGTCCAATCTATTTTGTCATTATGATCAGCTCGACCATGTCACTATCACCCCCAACCCGCATTCTTTAGCGCCAAATGTTCACTTATGAGAGGAAGACATGCAAAACGAAATATTCAGCTAGGATCCTATTTTGGAAGGGAAGATATCATGTTGACGATTACAGTTGTATATCTGGGTCAAAGGTCAATGCCAATAACGAGGCTGGATCAGAACTGGCAACAGTGAGTCAGAACAGACACACCTCTCTCATTAGGAAATGTAATCTTATATTCCCTACAGTTCAGTTCATAACCATCTAAGTTACTTTGTTAATAAATTCTATATACAATTCTACTGCGATTTTGTCAATCAAACCGTTTCCTTTTGAAACAGATGAAAATTTCACTTTGTTGGGGCGGAACTGGTTGTACGAATAATATTTGTTGTAATAGCTCAAAAACATCAGACTATGGGGTTTCTGTGGCTTTTCTTGGTTGAGTTAATATTGTTCCATAATATTGCCAAGGGCAAGGGTGTGACTAAAAACTGTCCGGTACCCCTACAATAGAAAAAGCACACACACATTCAGTTTGGTTGACTGAATCTTTCCCAATAGTTTATAATGATACCATTTGATGGTACTTGACTGAATGTGGCCACTCTGTTCTTATCTTGATAGGATTATTTTAAACCATTGCTTGACCACATTAAGGTTTTGCTGATACCCATCCAATATGGTTTGCTCCTTCCAGAACTTTTACACTGCCCCGTACTCTATCCGATGCTGTTAAATTGTTGAAGTCATTAGATCCCATAAATTGAATGATTAGTTTATCATTACCGCATCTCTATGATTTTGAATTACATGTAATCCCATCTGGATTTTTTAAATATTTTATCTTTGAATACTGCAGGGGAGGGGGGGGGGGGGGAAATCGATTGTTTAACCCATAATTAACATTCAGCAATGTGCAGGAAGTTCAACCCATCCACTGACTATTATTGTGCCACTACAATTGTGCAGACTGGTGCATTCTGTGAAACCATACAAATTTTAGAGAGCAGTTCAGCACAGACAAAGGAGGTGACCAAGACGGACGGAAAACCACCATTCAGCACAATACATGTGCAGCTAAGCCCAAACTAAACCTGTCCACACACCGTAACTTTCATATATATGGACAGCTTACATCATTGTGAACTTAGCGAAAATCGTTTTGTATATCAATATTTTGACATATATTTATTCATGACCTCGTCAAGGAATGGTATTTTACAACATGGTCTATGGGTGTATAAGATTTATAGAACATTCAAATATATAATCAACCAGTCAGACATATTGACTGAAAATAATCTCCACTGTCTGAATGGAGTTCACTTGCAGTGGGAATGAGGCTGTGTGTTAAAGTTTCAGTGAAGTCGCGCTGCTAAGATTGTGATTTCATGCGAGGCAAGAATTCGAAATTGAAACTGACACGGTGAGACAGTGTGGCGATTTCGGGGTAACCAATATCCTGATGAACGGTGAATTGTGCATTGGTATTTCAATACCTTCAGTAGACAGCAATCAATATTTCAATCCCGTGCCTCACCAGCCCTCGCATATATCCCCTGTGTGCCTAGAGAACAGGATGTCTCGTAAACGCCCATGCTGCTAAAACATTAAATAAACTGTCCACCTCAGACCCCATTTAACCATTGGATAATTACAAATGAGTCTGAATTCAATCTTTCAGGCATACTATACAGTGAGTAATGTTTCAACCAATGAAATCAACCTAAATGAAATTAACCAGAAAGCTCATATGAACTAACCAATGAAAGAAATTGAGAGGGTGTTCACCAGTGCTTGATACCATCTTTTGATGCTTGAAACCATTCTTGGAACCTGTTGTAAACTATCATTCCTGATGATGACATGACTGAATATCTATGTCAAAATATTGATCTACAAAATGCTTTTCACTAATATTTGGGAGTCCCTCTCCTGTATTATGCAAATTTAATCACTGGATCTCAACACATTTTTACATTATGGGACACATCCTTTACTCCTGGGGGTAACTTCGCACTCCCAGGGAACTGAGCCTCAACACTTATATCCCAAACTAAACCTCGCTGCACACCATAACCTCAAATATAATATACTGAAAGTGAACAGGGCCCTACTCTATCTCCTGAACAAAGCCTTGCCACTCCCCATAACTTATATATTCTGAAAGCTTACACCATTGTAAATTTATGGGAGACATCCATTACCCCGGATTTAGTCCACACCCCCAGGGAACTGCACCCCACCCTCTAACTCCTGATCTAAGCCTTGCCCGACTCTAATACCTCAACTATTCTGAGCATTGTACACTGCATCCTCGGTTAGTTGCCCACAGCAGTTCGGGATATAAACAGATCGAGGGGTTCCCTCTAAATCGAACCAATCAGTGAATGTGCTCAGCTAACTTATTATGCCATTCCGCTGCGAGGTTTGAGATGTGACAGGTTTGAAATTCATCGCTGGCCAAATTACTTTAGTGTCAGGCTGAAATCGACATTGGAAGTCAAAGCAAAAACTGCAGGTTTGGGTTACCAACATGCTAATTCAAACACAAGCGCAGGGGATGAAATGTACAAGATTGTATAATAGAGGCAATGGCTCAAGAACTAATTTGAATCACCAAAACAGTCCAGGTAACTCTCTGTTAGGATTTAGGATTTACCTGGACTCTTGAAAATGTACACTCTGAGATGTTAAACTGCTGCCATCACATAAAATGTTCTTCAATCCTAACACTAACTGTATGTAGTCTATGCAGCATGTGAGCCCCTGGCATTTAATTAAATTTCCATTGTTCTGTTATATCTTGTAATGACTATCGGATCATTTTATAATTGGCACAAGAAAAAAAACTATTTAGTGGTCACTATGGTGTTATTGTTTCATGAGTGTCAGTGTATTAGTTTTTCAGCAAATGGAAGCAATAGTTTGATGTTTGGATGCTTATCTCTTCAAAGGTCAAGTTCTCATACTTGCAATCACTCTGTGATGTCCTTAAGCTCATGTTTACTCAATTGCAGTTTGATTGCATTGATCAGCAATTCATGAGCTGATCACTAAACTTTGCTCTCCAATGTTTTGTTTGACCTACTTATTTTATTGGTTCGTTTTATTGGGAATATCTTCAAACACTTCTAAATCTCAACTACATCCTCGTATCGGATTGGTCAGTATTCGTAATATGAACTTTCACTCTACATGCCTATGACACTATAGGTCAAGGTCAAATATCTCAACTGCCCTGAACAACTCCCATCCAACATCTAACCATGAGCCAAATCTTATAGCTGTAGATATGGTATATAAGGCATTGAAGAGCTACGTTGGAAATAAGAATTTTGGATAGCATAATTATAATAATCAGTAGGACAACAAGGTCTTCTTTTCGAAAATGGAAAGCCCTAAAAATGAATTCTCCCCATCCTATCATTTTGAAGATAGCAGCTTTTGTCTCTATGTTTAATATATTATATCAGCTTGAAAGTCTTAATGTGTTGGAACCCCACTCATGCAGGGATTCATACAAGTCACTTTTTACAACTGGTAATCAGGGGTAAAATTCATTTGAAAACTCAATTCAGACCTCCGAATTTGACTAAATATTTTTAGGTTTTGACGAAAACTCATTAGCCTATTATTTTGAGGGATGAAACAATATAAAATCATTGAGAGTGGTGGTAAATTTGAAGAAATACTCAAACTGAAGAAACTACTGAAAACTGAATCCACTTGAGTAAAAAAATACTCAATTTTTCGACTTGTATGAATCCCTGCCATGGTGAAGAATTTATTCAAAGCCAGAAAATAAAGTGGCATACCTGCCAGTAAACCTGATAAAGTGTCAAGAGTAGCATTTTCTGGGTCACTGAATTTAACCGTAAGAAAATAATAAAATGCCACTTGTGACATGATTTGTGTGTGTAAATTAAAGATAGCAATCTTTCAATCAATCACTTCAGTAACCTGGGACATGTTGAAGGGTTATAGTGCAGTCCAAAATTATAGTATTATACAGTCCTTGAAAATTCCTACAGGTTCACATCATTTCTGAGTGAAATATGCCACTTAATGGTGACATTTGTAATATTATGGTCCGCATAATAAATATTTGTACTATACACTGCATCCGTATATGATCAGTTTGTGTATTCCATGTGTATTACTGAGATTATCAGTGTCTGAACTGTATCAGGGCTTCGTGTTTAGCGCGAGTGATAGCTCACCTGCACGCAAACACTTGCTTAAATTCATGTCACGAGAGTGATTTTAGCTCACGTAAACTGTCACATTTTATATTGTATTATATTGCAATCACTCGCCTGACTTTTAAATACCCTCTCCTAAATATTTTGACACGAGCTATTTTTAGCTCACGCACTAATTCTAAACACGAAGCCCTGCTGTATGAGCCGCCCAAGGGACGAGGACTTCTCACTTGCCTCTAAGTGAACACCTGAAGACTCATGAACAACAGGAAGACCAATGGCAATGATTCATAACATATGACTTGATATGCAGCACATGCTGACCAAGCAGCACATGCTGAGTCTGTGCTGAATTGAGCTGAATCTGTGCTGAAGCATTGAGCTGAATCTTTGCTGTTAAGATACTGCATTTACAGCATGTGCTATATTCATTGATTTTGCACTGTGATAACTCAGCTGCCTGGTTAAGGCCAATTTATCTGTGCTGATATTGCGCTCTCTCAACTTTGATATGGATTGAGATCTGGTCTAGTTCAAAAGTTAGCAGTGCAGGAACTGACCTACACGTACTCATGTAGGGTAACTTTGAATATAGCTTTGCTGATTGTGCTATCCAACTCTGAATCAATGCAAATTCAGTCATGAAACAGTGCTAATACAGCACTGGCAAGCATGTTTGATGGATAGGTGGTCTGTTTTTGTGCTGACTGTCAGCGCAAGAACAAACCTTTACCCGCTACCCATCACACATTGGTGCGAGCGCTGAATTTGTGCTGGATCAGCGCTGACCATCAGATCAGCACACTCATCAACACTTTTGGAACCTACTGATAGTGTGCTGTTAATGTGCTGATTCTGTGTTGAGGCCATATTCAATTGTACATACAGGTTATAAATACAGAAAATTATATACTCTGCTTTGTAAGTGTGCTGAATCTGCATTGATAGTTTGCTGGAACTGTGCTGCTAACTGGGCTGTTTTGCACTGAACTGTGCTGCCAAGTTTGCACTGATGGTGTGCTGTTCTTCCACTGGATTTGCACTGAGAAATGGTGAGGGGATCAATCATTTGCACAGCCCCTCCTGCCTCCAAGTTTTTGTTTGAGTCATGTGTCTGATTCTCAACACAACACACCATACTAATAGCTAACTAATACAGGATATAGTTGACACTGGCTTTTTATCTTATTATCCTACTATCGATATGGAAAGATAATAATTTATTAAGATTGTAAAACTTGAAACTGAAAGGTTTCTCTAATTGAACTCAATTGATTTTATTGTGGGTGATTTAGTTCATGTGGACCAAAATCCAGCCCTTGAGAGCAGGTTGTGTCAAGTCATGACCATTTTCCAGATTATACAGCCCTCAAAATTAAGAAAGCATTGTCCAACCTCAATTTGAAAGGTTTCACCATCACATTCTATAAAATGCTGCTGAAGTGGTATTTCCAGGAAGGTACTTTCCTACCCCATCCTCTCATCTTCCTGGTATTTGAGCACCATCATACCAGATACCAGAGAAGATACAACAATTTTGCATAATTAACATAAGGTAAAGGCAAGGTCAGCATTATACATGTATGATGTCCAAACTCAAATTTAATTGTCACCCCACTCTATGGCCATATATAGTCTGAATGTTTTCATCACAACACTCCTATGCAAAGGAAATGTTGCTTTTAGGCATATGTACTCAAACCATGATCCAGAGCTTCACACATTTATTCTAAAATTAAGTACTGGTACTGCCTAACCCATAACTATATATATGCTGAAAGCTTTATCATGAGATTCCATAGGATGCTGGCAGTTTACCTAAACTCAGCAATGACCCAACTGTAACCAGCTCTGAGACAGGTATATAGTTTGAGCACGTAGACAAGTCCTGCATGGGAACTAAGAAATGACTGTTTTACTGAGTTTTAATGCATTTTTGGCCCAAGTAGGTCAAAGTCTTTGGGAATATTTTATGATTTATTGTCAATCTCTGTCATTAATGACCCTCCTTATTTGCAGATTTAGTGTACCTTTGACCTCCTTTTGAAGATAATTTAGTGCCCATATGTTCTGGGTTCCAGTATAATTTCAGTAT
>JAVTVY010005113.1:0-41513 GCA_036873755.1 Hanleya hanleyi | reverse complement strand
TACATGATCTCATAGTCTCACGATCAGGTATTGTACATGATCTCATAGTCTCGTGATCATGTATAGTACATGATCTCATAGTCTCACGATCAGATATTGTATATGATCTCTCAGTCTCGTGATCAGGATCGTGTACATGATCTCATAGTCTCATGATCAGGTATAGTACTTGATCCCATAGTCTCATGATCAGGTATTGTACATGATCTCATAATCTCATGATCAGGTATTGTGCATGATCTCATAGTCTCATGATCAGGTATTGTACATGATCTCATAGCCTCATGATCAGGTATTGTGCATGATCTCATAGTCTCATGATCAGGTATTGTGCATGATCTCATAGTCTCAAATCCTGTCTCCAGTTTAAATCAAATTATTCCATATCCGTTTTCAATGAAATCTAGCTCCTGATCAATTTCACAGATATGGAGCTAAAATGGGTTTGGCCTTGGGAATCCCGCTGTTTGTTACGCTAGTGAAACAAAAAATAACCTCTCTTTTAGATTATATCGACTGTAATGAACGAAATGTTTTAGGAATGAATAATAAATAAATAACTGAATAATAAGGAATAACATTTCTTATCTGGAAATGTCCATTTGACGGCGTCAAAAAGCGTGAACAGATGTTTTAACTAGTCATATATCGTTTTAGTGTTTTTTTTCTTGTTACGTTTTTCCCTAAAATTTCACCAAAAACTTAAATATGATGCGTTCGAAATAATGTAGATAAGAATATGGTGATGCGAGAGAAATTCGATAAGTTTGGGCTTATCATGGCTTCAAGATTCATACTTATTATGCCCCCCCTCTAACTAGAGGTATTGTACATGACCTCTAACTAGAGGGGGGCATATAGCCATCGCTTTGTCCGTCCGTCCGTCCGTCCGTCCGTCTGTCCATCCGTCCGTCGGGGCGTCCGTATGTCCGTCCGAATTTCTTGTCCGCGCAATATCTCGGTTAATATTTGATGGACAGGATTGAAACTTGCATGGAATGCGCGCAGTGCCTCGTAGTTGTGCAGCGTAGAGTTTTTTTTTCGAGTTCCGGTATATGGCCCTTTTTCTGAAATCTCTGTGAATTGGACTTGTCCGGGCTGGATCTTGGTTAATATTGTATGGACAAGTATGAAATTTGCACGATATGTGGTCAGTGCCCCACAGTTGTGCAGCGTAAAGTTTCTTCACGTTTCGCTTATAGTTTCAAGAGTTATGGCCCTTTGTTCTTGCAATATCCATGAATTGGGACTTGTCCGGGCTGGATCTAGGTTAATATTGTATGGACAATTATGAAATTTGCAGGATATGTGGTCAGTGCCCTGTAGTTGTGCAGCGTGAAGTTTTTCCACGTTTCGCGTATATTTTCAAGAGTTATGGCCCTTTTTTCTTCAAATCTTTGTGAATTGGGACTTGTAGGGCTGGATCTCGGTTAATATTGTATGGACAAAAATGAGATTTGCATGATATGTGGTCAGTGACCCGTAGGTGTGCAGCGTGAATTTTCTGTGCTTGCGGTTATGTTTTCAAGAGTTATGGCCCTTTGTTTATCAAATCTAAGTGAATGGGATATATTTATTTGTCCAGGCTGGATCTCGGTCCATAACCGATTTGAACCAGGAAAATGGCTATATTATATGTTATTCTACATTCCAAAGCAGACAACATAGGTACTGAAGTATGAAACTACCCCAAAAAGAGTGAATTGGGTGCAAAATCCAAAGTTCATTGATCGCTTCGTAATTTCACCACAATATACTCCCAAGGAATGTAGGTCTCATAACCAGGTCACATTTTCGGATTTTGCGAAGCCCTGGCGACCATCTTGCATCGAAACATCGTATTATCACTTGTTGGTTGATACTTGGAATATGTATTATGTAAGGCATGGCAAAAAAAGTGACTGAAACAGAATTTTTATAATTATCCAAATTAGGCCACCAACCAATAAAGAACAGAACAATGGCGGGGCAGTGTCGAATTAAAGCGGAAGGGGGCATACAATTGAGCAATCTCTGATTGCTTCCTTCCTGTGTTACAATTACATATTACATAGCGTGTCCTCCCTCTCTCTCCCCCACAAGGTCGAATAAACGCACATCTCAAAACATCCGTCGTCATAGACATATTACATGATCTCAGTCTCATGATCAGGTATAGTACATGATCTAATCTTTTGTATGAATATTTGAAATTTATTCCACATTTATTCCGCAAATTGTTAGCTTCACGAGGACAGAGAAGAGAAATGAGAAGAAACCTCATTTTATAAAATTAGGGTCGTTGCACCTGTTGGGTGATGCAATATGTGAGACAACCACCTCGTTGGGGGTCTAATAACACCCCAGCCATCAGTCAGATTTTTGGACCGGATTCGGGGCCTTCGCGCACATCGCCGGAAGTGACATCATATCCCTTACCAAAAAATCTTGTAAGATCTTGTAGGATTTGAAATTTTCTTACAAGATCTTGTAAAATCTTACAAGACAGTTTTTTTGTCCTACACGATCTTACAAGATCCTGAAGGACGAAACTGGCTGTCCTACAAGATCTTGTAAGATCCTGCAGGACAGCTGTCCCACATGATCTTGTAAGAATAAGTTTGCCTGTAGGACAAAAAATCAGTTTGCTTTTGGAAAGTATTTTACAAGACAGTTTTACAAAATATCCACAACATTGGATCAACAGTTGAAGATATGGTTAGCCCTTTCTCTTTTAAAAATGGCAGGCGTATTATCATGATATTTTCCAAAATTGTACTTCTCTCTACTGAATCAATCATATGGAGAACCTCATCTGTTTCACTCAATTAAGAAAATTGTTCTTGAAAATTTAAAAAAATCTATCTGATAATAGTTTACCTTCAAACCTGATTGGGAAATTCTGTCCAAGTACTACGTTTGTTTTTCAATATGTTATCTAAACGTTGATACAAGTTATCAATATAACTATTTTGGTGTTTGTATACAGCGACAAAATGCGACGAATTCTTCAATGAATAACAACAACAACAACAACAACAACAACAACAGCTTGAATTGAAAAATACACAAAATTTACATAAGACTTCAGAGATCATATTAGTGACATATGGGTTTTCATTCGAATAAAATAAAGATATCAATAACATCAATCTCTACATAGTGTTATCAAAATAGTATCATATTTGTGTAAGAAATCTTGTTGAATTTAGATTTTATAATAAAATTAATAAGTCTAATAAATAATTAATTAATAATCAGTCCAATCCAAAGATTTTATAATAAAATTGGACATAATGAAGAAAATAATTTTAGAAGAATACATCAGTTCTAACATGATTTTCAAGAAAAAAATGTCCATTAATGAATACTCTACCCTCTCCATTATCCCCAATTATATACAGATAATATTTATTCTATTTTCCTGGTAGTCTGTTACATTAGCAATTGATTTGCTGGCATTAATTCCACAATTTGAGGAGAGTTATCTCCCCTGTACTGGTATATTTTAATTGGCCACTGGTGGCGCCACCATGCTGTCATATGAGAACAACAACAACATAGAGGATAGAGTGCAAAAAGAAAGTTGGTTTGTTCATGTTAAGCTGGAACTATTGAGGTTTAAAGAACTGTATTGCAGATGGTGATGAGTGAAGCTACATGTAGTGATGGTAAGTAAGTTATAAATATAATTATAATGTTATCATTTTATTAGCAAAACAATTCTAATTTCTAGTTAAACTCAGAATGTTGTAATGTGGACCCTCTATGAGCTTTAACTACATTGTATCAACATGTTTCTCTTCATATACTTGGCATATTAAACAATTGATACTCTTCTCAGTAACTACTGCAGCACTTCACCTTATATTTGCAGTCAAAATTAATGACTCATTTAGCCTGGAATTCACAAAGAAATATCCATAACTCTATCTGTCTTAAAATTCCTTTCAGATCTACCCAGGTTCATCAAGGCAGTGTATTGTTGCATTGTCAGCTGGAAAAGCCCAGGCTTGGGGACCTCATGTGAAGATTGGCCATGCACCCCTAGCTGGAGAAAATCTCCCGGAGGGTGAGATATATAGGTTATATCACACCACTGCGTGTGTATTTCCTGTTGTCAAACAGTAGGATTTAACTTGCTATGAAGTTTGTTGTCTTGAAATGTTCATCATTTCCTGCTTATATTTCCAGAAGATTTGAGAATATTTCCATACCAAAGTTGTGATGCAATCGCAAAGGAATATTTATTAAAATAAATTGATAACAAATACACTGTTGGCATAACCGATATTTGCTATGATAAAAATGTGACCAGGAAAAGCAGGATAAATTATGATTAGATTTCCTATCACCATAACCATGATAACAGGCTATATTTTAAATGTCTATTTATTGCACTATTCTTGACCAAGGCTAAGGATTGCTGCATAATTCAATTGTACATCTGTACCCACATCTTGAAAAATGAGAACATTTCATTCATTCATTTCATTTAAAACGTTTTAAAAAAAATTTTTCTCCTCAGATGCAACCAATCGGACATGTTCGAGGCGCACATTTCATCGACTCGGAGCAGACATGTGATCATGGAAATCATGCAGCGTATTGTTGAATTACTTCTTCGCCAAAGAGGAAATAGCATCAGGCAATATTACATGACCAATACAACTGGATGACGAACATTGTTAAAATCATATTAGTGTACATTCTCAATATTTTTTCCAGTTGTGATTGCGTTTTCATTTAGTGTTGATCCATAATTCTGGATTCAACTTCAAAATATTTTGCTACAAATCCATGAATACTGCTTAAGTATCATAATTTATATTGCTTTATAATACTCATAACATGCATTCAAGAATGTGTATTTTACATTAATAACAAATGACTTGAATGACTTTGGTGCTACTGGACCCAAATAATCTTTATTCAGTGAGCGGCACATGTTTGGTTTTTGCAGAGGGCACACCAATAACAATAACATCACATTTCTGTGATATTTCAATGCAAATCATCCTGGTTATCGTCACATTCACTAATATCAGCAATACACCAGTTGAATGTAGTGTAATATTTTTAAGATTTCTCTAATACTTTTTCGCTAATGTCACAACAATTTTATACCATTCTACCCATTTAAATTATGAGGATAACCTCTGAATAGTGTCAGGATAACTTGATAACAATTTCTTTGCTAATTTGATGACTTTTCATTTTTTATAGATTACGGCCCGAAGAAGTTTCCCTGTACCAGCAAGGTGATTTTGGATGCGATGAAATCAAAATTGAATGGGGAGCTAAAAAGTTATAAAAGACACTTGATCTGCTGAGAAAAACATGGATGCCTTGGACTTTGGATGCTACGTGCATGTGCTGGTTGCTATTCCCTATAAATGTGTCTATTTTATACAATGAAATGTATGACATGACAACATAATAACCCCTTGTGTGTATACACTGTACATGTAGCTGTATATACGTTTTTGTTTTGTGTGTATAGCTGTCTATACGTTTCTGTTTTATACAATAAAATGTATGAAATTAATGCATATAATTTGTTATGTTGACTATCTCATTCGACACGAAACGTTTCATCGTAAACCTGCTGTATATTGGACAACCCTGCACAACCATCCAGCATAATTCTATCTGTGTTAATTGACAGCCCTGTAGGACAACCCTGTAGGATCCTGAAGGACGGTCTTGTAAGATCCTGTAGGACAGTCTTGTAGGATCTTATAAGATCCTGCAGGACAGTCTTGTAAGATCCTGTATGACAGTCTTGTAAGATCTTGTAGGATCCTGAAGGACGATCTTGTAAGATCCTGTAGGACAGTCTTGTAGGATCTAGTAAGATCCTGAAGGACGATCCTGTAAGATCCTGTAGGACAGTCTTGTAGGATCTTGTAAGATCCTGTAGGACAGTCTTGTAAGATCCTGTAGGACAGTCTTGTAGGATCTTGTAAGATCCTGAAGGACAGTCTAACAAGAAAAGTGCCAAAATCTTACAAGACTGTCCTACAAGATCTTACAGGACACTTTCTTGTAAGATCTTACAAGAATTTTTGGTAAGGGATATAGTAAAATAGATGTTTACCTAATATTTCGATACCTCTGTTGACCTAGCATTAAAAAGAATTATCTGGAGATAATTTTCCCTGTTTATCTGGACAGAGCATATGAAAAGTAGTTCGCTCATGTGCAACGCTAAAGGATTTGTTCGGCCGGATTCACACTGAACCGTGCGTTGGTTGGTTTCCCTTATACGTCATAGCAACGTAGTAGAGGTCAACTTCCGCTATTGGTGGCAGGGATGGTAATGGAGCCTGCGAAATGGAGCATGCGCTGTGGGGAGGTTGTATGTGAGATTGCATACTTGGGATAACGGCCCTAAAAATCCATCAGAATCACCGCAAAGTTATCCACAGGAATTTAGGATTGACCTGGACAAGAAGAGATGTTAGACATGACTATACATCTGAGTGGCTACTTGGCGTATAAAGCTTACCTTAATACATAGATGTAACAAATAAACGGAACGAACAACAGTACACATGTATGGTCGTACCAATGTGGAACTTTGAAGATTTAAAATTGCACGTGTCCATTCCCATTGTGTTCAAATGTGGGCAGCCACAATCAAGGCGTGAATGAGATAGATCAGTCACAATCGAAGCGTGTCTGAGACAGATAAGTCACAATCGAAGCGTGTCTGAGAAGGATCATTCATAATCAAAGAATGATTGAGACAGATCAGTCAAAATCAAAGCGTGACTAAGATAGATCAGTCACAATCAAAGCGTGACTGAGACAGATAAGTCACAATCGAAGCGTGACTGAGAAGGATCATTCATAATCAAAGACTGACTGAGATAGATCAGTCAAAATCAAAGCGTGACTAAGATAGATCAGTCACAATCAAAGCGTGACTAAGATAGATGAGTCACAATCAAAGCGTGACTAATATAGATCAGTCACAATCGAAGCGTGACTAAGATAGATCAGTCACAATCAAAGCGTGACTAAGATAGATCAGTCAAAATCAAAGCGTGACTAAGATAGATCAGTCACAATCAAAGCGTGACTAAAATAGATCAGTCACAATCAAAGCGTGACTAAGATAGATCAGTCACAATCAAAGCGTGACTAAGATAGATCAGTCAAATCAAAGCGTGACTAAGATAGATCAGCCACAATCAAAGCGTGACTAATATAGATCAGTCACAATCGAAGCTTGACTGAGATAGACTAAGCTCTAGAGAATAAATTAGTTGATATAATCCTTATCACTGAAAAGCATTTTACGAATAGAAAATCATGTGTTTCATTGCCATGTTGTTTTCTCTGTTGACTCCCTTGCAAGAAACCAACTTTCTTCAACGCATAAATTCTTTTTTTTTGTCCGTGGCATCTTCACCAGCCAGGTCAGCTGCATCGCAAAGCTCTCTACGCTGCCTTGACATTCTTGGCTGGTGGCAGAGGAGTACTGCTCTGCGCCACCTAGCGGAAGTTTTAACGATGCGCGACTTTTTGCCTCCAGGAGTTGTTCCCCTTGAATTTCGAGTCGACCACACTCGTAAGGCGATTCGTTATCGTTCGATCGTGCAGCGCACCCCAAAAGCTGATTCAACTGATCAGAACACCGAAACTAGCCGTGAAAATGCTTATCCTGTTTTGTTTTTCGGCAGAATTTCCCTACACATTCGACACAGGTCGTTCTTAGTGGGGCCCGCTATCTTGATAATCAAATGCTACGTAACGCGCATTCTGATTGGATGCAGCAAGCCGTCTCTGCATTCCACTCATCGATGAGGATTCACGTTCCAACTTTACTAGAGAAGTATGCCAAGGCAATGTACAGAGCAACGTGATGTGCGTCGGCTTGGCTAGAGAAGATGTGTCCGTGGTTGATTACTGAATGTCGGATCTGGATTAAAACCAGGTTCCGCGTTTCCCATTGTTTAGTACATGTATTTGAATGACTGAATTTTTTTTTGGATTTTTTGGCACATCGATGTTCAAACATTTCTTTACATGACCAGTTTCATTCAGAGGAATGGTTCAAGATTCAGTCTTCACAAAACAGCGAAAAAACCCCAGATGTATTACAGGATTGTATGTATGGGCATATCATGGTGAATATTCGGTTCCGTTGCAGCTCGAATCTGTATTGAGAAGGCTGTGAGGAGACGGCCCCAAAGGGGAAAATGAGTCAAAATGGCGATTATACGAAAATACCATATATTTTTCCCAGCGGCAAGTCGAAGCTGGCAAAGGCAGATCTCGAAAATATGGGTTATCCTCTCATATGTTATAATTTTCTCTTCAGATCAAGCAAACAACAACAACCATGCCTTCCGAACAATCAACCCAGGACGACCATGAGGATAGTGACAATGAGTCGGAAAGAGGACATTGGAAACGACCACTGGAGTTTGTTTTGTCAATTGTTGGCTATGCTGTTGGGATGGGCACCCTTTATCGATTTCCATATTTGGTCATGCGGAATGGTGGAGGTAGGTACAATGCCCTGAAAGTTTAACTCTATATGCCGGAAGTGACTACGACTGTGCTTAACGAAACAACCTCGATTATCTCGGAATCCGACAGAATTCAGATTTTTTTTTACAAATATAATCTAATATTCTCCACAATAATGATCAGGAATATAATGTATGGTTCAGCAAAATATGAAATTCATAGTTATATATTGAACTTCGACGTCACTTGAAAATGTGTCAACTATATGTCATCTATTGACACAATTGACTTCTATTTGCTGAATTCGGGCTGGCGGTTTGCTGATAACAAATGATTGTGTGACTGATAGCATTCTCTCAGCTCTCTCCTTTTGGAGATCATGTTCTCAGAGTTCCCTCTCTGCGTGCTCTCTACTCCCAATACATGTGCCCCCTGCTCAACCACATCCCATGACCATCTGCTCTCTGCCTTGCTCCACTTTGCTGCACCGCTCCCTCTTCTCTCCCGTCCCACCGTTGCTGTCTGCTACCATGCACCTTGTTATCTTGTTCATAATCAATAAGATTCCAAGGAGTATCAATAATCAGGATTGTTGCGGTGTTTGAACCTGAGAGAATGATAGGTTGGCATCTCTACAATATGGGGCGTTTCAACGAACAATGTAAAAGTTTTATCTGAAAGTTAAATATTCTCAAACGAATAAATATTACCGATAACTGTTCTGATCTTCAAGATCCACACTGTCGATCAGTTCCAGGCATCGTCACTCGACGAAAACCTGTGTTGAATATATCTTTCAAGTTCTTGGATCAACATACAAATATTCAGTTCTTGAGTCAGTTACACCGCTGGACTCATCCTTGAACCATTTGTATCATACAAGATAATACTGTGTATCTTTTCCATTATTCAGGTGCTTTTTTGGTCCCCTATCTGGTGTTTGCATTGATCTGTGGAATGCCGTTGTTATTCCTGGAATCATCGCTCGGTCAATATTTCCAGAGAAGTCCTCTGCGTGTGTTCGACCTCTGTCCATTGTTCAAAGGTAAACCTATTCTGTGATGATACCTACCATGAAACTTTTACCATTTGTTAATGAAGTGCCTCTTCACAAATAGCATCTCTGTATAAGATTTGTTGGATCGCAACTATCTCGAATCTCCGATGAATTAAATCCTATGCTAGAATGGCACCGAAGGAGATAGGAGAGAAGAATTCTCTAAGATGAAGATATCGTTGTCAGGTATTACTTTTCTGGAACAATTGTATAATTGATATGCTGTTTAGTCTCATACTCGGGTCGTTGATTATAGAAAAAGTAAACGTATTCAATGCACAAGCTTTAGACTGTCATGCTAGAGCTGTTATATTATCAAGTGACTTGTTGAATTTCATGAAAATTGCCACTATAAATTTACTGGCAATTTTCATGAAATTCAACCGATCACTTGATCAAGGCAAGAAAACTCGTGCATTAAATATTTGAAGTATAGCTGAGATGTTTGTCTGTTTCTATAAATGTATAAGTGGTCTTTTATTCAAAAGGACATAGTATTCATTATCGAATTGTTGTCCATCTTTCCTTGTATCAAATACTTTCCCAGACAGAACTGTAAAAATAATAAACTATAATACCGGTACTTAATACTTCATGAATCTCACAGTTAGCGAGGAATACAATAAGATATGTTTGAGTCACGGTTATCAGTAGCTGAACTCCAAATTACTATTCCTGTTCCCTTCATATTAGTAGACACAAAATACCATGGGATATCATGGGATTATGATCCAGTTATTGTTATGGCAGTGAAACGCGGATGCTGTGAGGGTGATCCCTGTGAGATAAAGAGCCGTTGTAATAACCTGTCAATTTTATCGTATGTTAATCATATATCCAGGTATTGGGATCTCCATGTGTATCGTGTCTCTCCTGGTAAATGCTTACACCATGGTGTTCATAGCATGGGCCCTTTACTACTTGGGGATGACATTTTCTGCTACACTACCCTGGACAACGTGTGGGAACCCGTGGAACACGAATTCTTGTATCCCTATCCAATTGGATCCTATGAATACCACTTCGAGCTCGACGGGAAATCTGCTTGCTAATGTGTCTGGAGATACGGGCATTTTGGCAGCCGAGGAATTCTGGGAGTAAGTCTTTTTTTTTAAAGTGTGAACCTGAAACAATTTTGTCACCAAAAAGCCTATGGAACTTCTACTAATCATTTTAACCAAGGAAGAATACGCAGATTTACAAGTCACAGACCCGATATCATAAATCATATTAATTCTGGAAAACGCTGATAATGACATGGCAGGTGCAATGGAATTACTTCCTGGATTAATGTAAATTTTAAACGTTGCGATTGGAAGCATAAAAAATTACAATAATCAATTGAAAACCTTATAATTAAGCTATGTCACTTTTGGCAAATCTAAATTATACACAATATAGAAGAAGGACCATATTGAAAGAAAAAGAAAGGTTGACATAGTCGATTAATTTTAAACCATACAGTTGAAAATCGATTTAAATAATTTCCCAAATTTATCTTTATGCGCCAGTAATCAAATAATAATTTAAGACATTGCTTAAAATTAGTTGTCAACTGTATTATTTGAAATTAATCACTTGCGTCAATATCCAAGAAAGGAGTAGCTAGGGCAACATACGGACAACTTTCTTGGGTGTTACGTTAGTAAATTCAAAAATGCAATTCTGCACAAACGACTGTTTCGTGCAGAAAAAATGCACATTTTCAATATTGTTGACGCGAAGAGTTAAAAGTGATATATAACAGCGTCGATTGACTCTCGTTTGAAATTGGGCTTCGGTTTGTTTTTGGCTTTTCGTATACATTTTAGCATGGACACTATTAACCAAACGAATCTAATGATTCTAAAATCACCATATCTGTCGTGATATTACATCGAAATATTATTTTGGTTTCATTTAGATATACAAAAATAATCCATGTCAGACGACTGTGTTTTACGAAACTTTAGACTCCGGGCATTACCAATATAAAACTTTGGTATTTTGTCTGTATGAAACATAGCTTTTTGTGCAGAATTAAGTTTTTATGTAAGCCTGACCAATATCTCAATACAAGTATTTACCATCAATCAGGTATAATTGAAAGTGTGTTGAATCCGAGACTCATACCAATAATCGTTGAATGTATTATGGTCGTAAATGCTAACCAATTCGTGCTGAAGTTCAACAAATCGATTGATTAAAAGATGATACATTTTAGTTTACATACTACTTTACCGGCATGAGCTCTCCACATATGAGGACAACACTGTTATAAATCACACCGTAAAATCGCAGTTAAATGTACTGGCAGAAAAGGTGCCAGTACATTCAACTGTAAAATTACGTTGCACTGTATTTCACAATTACCACTTTTTAACAGGCTTTAAACTGTAAATTAGGTTGCGCTGTGATTTACATTTACCGTTTTATAAACATTCTTAAACTGTATAATTACGTGGAACCGTTGTCTACAATTATCGGTCCGCGGAAAAGCAGGTCACTGGAAAGCCGAATTTACAAATGCGGTCACCAAAAGTTTCGTGAATAATCTACGATTCATAACTTACGATTCATAAGTGGGGCAGAAATCTACACATGGTAAAAACCAAGACCATGACGTTCCAAAACATGAGCAATAATTTTCTTTTCTTAAAAAGAAAAATCACATATATATATATATATATATATATATATATATATATATATATATACCTGTGATACGGTATCTTCGCACAATATCCATTCATATTCTACAAGTATGAGTACCCCAGCCAACCCAAAGCCAACAATACAGACCAGTTTCACATCACTCAGACAAGTGGATTTTCGATGACATCGATGTTCTGACATTGGGTGAATACGATTTTATATCCATTTCTATGTTCAATCGATTTCAATATTCGTTCATTTGGTATCGAAGTCAACATAGAAGTTAAATTCATGTGGAGGATGACCGTGATGTAACAAATCATTCCATTTCCAAATTATGGATTGAAAGCTTAGTAAGTTGGACTGGTGGTTTTGGGCTTGGGCGGCCATTTTCCATGTTTTTGCCGGTTTTCTGCATTAGGTTATCTCCCTTTCCTAGGTTAAGCGATAGAGATTTCCTTTAAAAGTCTTCTGGCCGAGAATTTTGCGTTCAATTTGATAAATTTTGATAGACATTGTAATTGTCTTCAAACAGTTAGAATATATACTATTTATATGATTTTTTCATGAATATGCTTCAAAACAAAGCCTATGCTATATGTTTTCTGGGTTATGAAATGAAGCATGGGTCAGTCCATTTAACAGTGTCTACATCTAAAAAATGCACACCAATCTATATTTTTTTCTTTGTTTTCCCTCATATTACACAATTATGAATGCAACAATAAACATTATTCAAAAAGTTAATTACTTTGATTTACCAGCAGCTGACATCCTTAACTTTGATATCGCTACTGATTTGGGTAGAGTTTATTCATGTCAATATTTTTTTTAGAGTGCATCAGAGCAGCCATTGACCTTATTGTTTCATTGGCTCATAATCATCATACACATTCGATATACGTGTACTAAACATCGGACGGTGTCAGGATAGTCGCGAAACATTATTGATTATACTGCATATTTTTGATCAGTTTAATAATTGTATAATTGTGTCACATTGTACAGGAATAACGTGCTGAGATTATCGAGTGGTATAGATGAGATTGGTACGATCAACTGGCATCTGGCTCTTACTCTTCTTATCGCATGGTTCTGTGTGTTTATCTGCATATTCAAAGGAATTGCATCGTCAAGGATAGTAAGTATCTCGTATAGTGTTTAGTGTATCTTTGAGTGACGTGTTTAGAACCGGGAAAACTGTAAAACAGCATTTCTTAAGGTTCAGCCAAACACAGTTTGTTGTTGTAGTCCAATATCTGCTAAAACATGTAGATTATGCATCAATATATCAAATATTCCTTGGTGGGTCGGAACTGGCGCCTTGTCTGTAATTATAGCCATGTATAAAATAATTTGAATGTTTCATGAGCTTGACATTGTCTACGTCCTTATATTGCACCAACACAAGATTTCACATACACAATTCTCTGATACCTACCATATAATACCGAGTATATAGCATGCGTTTTTCAAAATGTATTATTTTGAAAATGTTCTGTTCCTTTGAAGATGCTATATAATACATATTCATCGGTTTATAACGTTGTATAGTATCAATAGTATTTAAATAGCGAAGATGTGATCCATAAACGGACAGTCACCGAGTTTAATTATATTTTCAATATATAGCTGCGCTTTAGTATATAAGGGGTGCGTTTGTGCTCACTACCAATAATGAAGCCAGGCAGCGCTCCTTAATTGTCGGCGTATGATAAATCATCTATATATCTCACGCACTGTTCGTCAAGATCAGCGTATTGAATTTCTCAACTAATGTATTCTTGATACATTGTATATGATTAATGATTCATAAACGTGTTAATTGAACTATGTGGTTGTCTGGACTCGTATAGTGAACAGTCCAAATACTAAACTACTTGACAAGACATCATGATATTGTTCTCTCCTTGTACACTTTCCGAGTGTTCGCCAGTATAGATATGGCATCACTGCAGACAGCCTAAAGGAAATTCAAACTCCCCATTGGGAGTTCTTCGGTCAGATGGTCGAAATTGGTTTATCGAGATAACTATCGGGTTGAGTCGAGGGGGGACCAGTCCAAAAGGGGCATTTTAAGTCCAGGTGGGACCGAGAACATAACATGTTCAGGACACATGACAACAGGACCGTGTTCATCTTTCATCAAGATCATTTAAAGACGAATAGGATCGTTTCAGATGCCGATAGCCGCGGCCTAAAATGGATGGGGTTGGGGGTTGAGGGTGAGATAGGGGCTCCCAGGGAACCCATTAAGTGGAGAGGAGAGCAGGAAGGGGCTTTGACTCCTGTGATTAATGCAAATTTAACATTGTTATTGTTTGTTATTGGATGCAAGTGATAGTCGATTATAATCGATATTGGATATGACTTCCCATAGATATTTCATTGAAAAAATAGTTTCCCAGCTCTTCTGTGTATATACAAAGAGAAGATTTTGTTAATGCGTGTCAAAGAGAGAGGACAGAGAGTAGTCGCCCACCTTTCTTAAAAGAATATTGACACCAGTCATATTTTGAGATCCGTGGTTGATTCTCGCTCGAGGAATTAATCCATCCATGGAGGTTTTCCTATCCCCTTCATTCAGTCATTATAAATGGTCTACTATTTCACCAACTGTATGCTTGTTATACATGTATACATGTATAGCAAGAGGACAAATAATTTTCGCATAATCAAATTTATATTTCCAGGGCTAATTGACCTCGCGAACATACTTTGTGTCGCGCACATGTGTATATTTCTGTTTTAACCATTCATAGTAACGGTTTTAATGTTAGTGTACTAAAATACGCGTTTTGTGTCTACTGTTTGTTCGCAGGCGGTGTATATCACGGCGACTGCACCATTCGTCCTTCTTATCATTCTGGGGGGCTGGTCGGCAAGTCTTCCAGGCGCCATCGACGGCATCCTCATCTACATCGTACCGCGCTGGGATCAAATTACAAACTACCAGGTATGTTCGCTGAACTGGACGGATCTAAACTTGTACAATTTTATCAATAATACATACGGTATTATTAAACATGTTAAAAAAATTGAAAAAACAAACAATTATTTTGAAAAAAATAGACACTCATTGTTTAGAAATGAAATGAAACGTGGTGAAAAGGGTTTCCATTGTGTGAAGCTTCGATTTAGAGGCGTGGCTGTTGCACCGTCATTCCAGGGTGTGTATATGAATCAATCAAATTCTTGGCACCAAGCATGAAAACATAGATGCTCGATACTTTACCAAGAGTCCAGGGACTTAAGAATGGCAAATCTGATCTGAAATGATCAAATGTTATTTAAATAGTGTGATTTATCATTTTATAAATATTATTTTTTGAGTCAAGTTTCCTGGCGAATGAATCCAAATATACAAAACGGAAACCTATCAAAACCTAATTACCTAGCTACTTAGGTGAACTAATATTATCTGAAATTAATAATACTATCCAAGAGATTTCTAGATGATGCTCAGGTGGATTTATATGGAATCCAAGAATATATCTGAGATGATGCTCAAGATGGATTTGTATGGAATCCAAGAATATATGAGATGATGCTCAAGATGGATTTGTATGGAATCCAAGAATATATGAGATGATGCTCAGGTGGATTTATATGGAATCCAAGAATATATGAGATGATGCTCAAGATGGATTTGTATGGAATCCAACCATTTCTCAGATGATCATGGTGGATTACATATGGAATGCAACGATTTATTAGGTGATGCTGAAGGTGGATTTATATGAAATCCAACAATTTCATAAATGATTCTCAAGGTGGATTTATCCAACAATTTCTCAGTTGATACTCAAGGTGTATTTATATGGGATTCAACAATTTTTTATACGAATCCCAGGGTGGATATATATGGAATGAATCAATTTCATAGATGATGACGGAGGAACTACAGAATATTAACAAATGTCCAGTTGACAGCAAAAAAGTTTTAAATTACAACAAAGTCATATAAATGGAAACAACTCTTGATCTTATTCTATATATTTATGGTAATACAAATTACTGCATGAAAACACTCTGAAATAAGCAAACCTATAATTTCAGAGATTGGCGTTAAACACGGTGTTACACCTGCAGTACCATGTTATTTGACATATATCTGACAGAAAAGCGTTAATACAATTTGAATTGTATGGAAACGCCTGACGTTTTTAAGGTTACTGTATCGGGTCGAAGCTTCTAAATCTCGATTTTTTTTGTCTTATACCAGAGTACACGGTCAAACCTACACTTTGGGGGAATAAGAAATTATGAAAATTAGTGCAATGTAGTAAAAAAACATGACTTTTTAATACTCAAGCCATTCGGGGTGCACTAGTGCTGATAGGTTTTTGGTCATTTTCTCTGTTTAGTTTAATTATATTCCTACATTGTGAAACACCCTGCCAGAAAATACTGGCTCGGGTGAGTGTTTAGTGTTTCGCCAAAAAGTGGTTTTTCAGGTTTTAATTTCTCTCTGGTTATTTGACGTACAAACATGAACTTTGGGCACAATATTCCAATCATGTAGATCTTCAAAAATTGCCTCAAATTTTATAAGTTCGGCCCTGTTCATGAATTATTTATGACTTAGTGGAGAGGGGTCGACTTTTTGTAGATTTTTTCAATCTTCGAATTTGCACGACTATAAAATAATTTCTAGGCCTTAACTAACAAAACTGAGGCAGCCTATTTTTATTCAAATGGTAAAGTTCATTATTCCAAGAAAGCAAGTTTGTTTGATGAAAACTGAGAGAGTTATTAGCGCGTGATTTTGAAGAATACTCTTTTCTAAATGACATAATTTATCTTCAAATATATCGATTCTTGTAATGAATTCGAGAAAGTTATTTATTTATCTAAATTCCTAGAATCAAGGGCTTTCAGAAAATGTATAGTTTGTATGAATACAAAAAGCACTGCCCCGTAATTAAACAAAATTTTGGGACCCGATACAGTAACCTTAACCCGGAAGTCAGTCATTGAAAATAAATCAAATAGCAGACTTACACGAATGTTGAAACAATTGCGGAACATGCAGGGTCAAGCCATACTTATTTGAATGAAAACGGACGCCTATGTGATGATGCAAGGAAAGTAGCTCGTACTCGCCGATAATGTGACGCCAAAAAGAGAATGTTAGTTAATTGATGAGCTGTGATATCTATTATCATTATTGTGGAATGAAAAGCATCTAAGATGTTCAATCATAAATGTTGTCCTGTGTATTGTTACTGGTGTATTGTTTACCACCCGCGTACAGTCCCAGTTTCAGGCATTTCTTTTGGCAGTTACTTCCCATCATTTCCGCTAAGATGAAAACTGGGGTAGGATATATCTTGTACGTTCATATGTGTGACGCCAAATTCGAATTAGGGGCAAATAATTATTCAAAAGTGTCAAACTACATTGTACGTGTGATTCTCGCTGAGTTAAACACAAATGCTTCGTATAAAAACATGCCAATTTCCTCAGTGCTCGTCGAAAATAGTAGTTATAAGTTGTATATGCATTTTCCTTGGCAGGTGTGGCTAGAAGCGTTTCTCCAAGTGTTTTACTCTCTCGGACCGGCTTGGGGAGGGATAATCACATTGTCCAGTTATAATCCATTTAAAAATAACTGCGTCAGGTAAGAGATTATATTTTATCTCCGGTAATCATATACGTTATTTCGATTCACACGATATCATTGAGTGAAAGACAACGCGGATCATGTCATCAGTACTCGTATCTTGTTTTGTTATCGCGACACCGTTCAGCTAGCTATATACACGGATACATTCAGTCAACAAAATAGTGTGATTTCATTGATGTCCATTGTATTTTGCTAAAATACCACCATAATCACAATGAGCTCTAGTAGAGAGAGGGAATATGCTCCCATGTAGAACACTCAGGATGTATTTGTATTCCATGTAATATGTCCAAGTCAACATTCACATTTTACATTGCCAGAGAGATAACTAATGAGCATTCTTCAATCACTAGAAAGGGTAATCGCGTACCATTATTTGCATATATAGTGGCATCTGTTTATCTTGAGACCCCTGTTTGTGATATAAATAGTGAGGTGGCTTAGGGCCATATTTTGAGACGATCGTGACACGCTGGACCAAAGCACCAAACTTGGCACACCCATCACTTGAGACATATAGAACAATATCAGAAGGGGTGCCCGTTGCTCTGCGCTCTGTGATGCCCTCTGGCTCCAAAAACGGCATCTGAGGGGCAATATTGTTATTCAAAGACTAGTTAGCCTCCCAACAGCTTCGTTATTTTTTTATCGTTAAGGCTGGGGAACTGAAACTTGCCACACTGTTCTTCAAGCGCTACCAGAAAATGTCACAAAATCCAAGATGGCGGCCATAATGACATCATTTTCAAAAAATAAGTCATTTTGTGGACGTTTTTCGAGTCGATTTTTCCAATTTTTTATTCGTGCAGTTTTATTCGCTGAAACTGCCTGGTTGATTAGTAAATAATCATTTATTCGAGAAACTAGAGCCTATGGGCTTTAATGAGATCTGGTAGCTGGGTTATAAGTTTGTAATGAAATAAACGCACAATTATATATTTAATTACAAGTTAGGCACAGGTGGCACCAGGCACGAATGTATGTGGCTAAAACGCAATCACAAGTTACATCCTGTGACAAGGTATGAAGGACCGTTCGCGCCATAAACGCATCCTTTAAACGTTTTAACTTCGTAAACGTTTAAAAATTGTAAAGCTTTAAAAAGTTTAAACGTTTAAACTTGAACCAACCAATCAGATGTTATGAATTGACATTTTCCTGTTAAAAAGCAAATGTTTCCAGTTGTAAATTCGCGATTTCAGACGTTTCCTGTCAAAAGAAAAATTCGGTCTTTTAAAGGTTTCCGGGTTAAAAGGATGACGTTTCCGGTTGTGATCCTCCAATCAGATTTTTTATTTGGGCCGCGTGTATCCCAACATCTACACCAACACGTGCAAATCTCCACTGGTAAACGTTTCCGGTATGTAGTGTATTTTAACCAATGAAAACCGTTCTTACAAATTAGGTTTTGGAGAATATCTTTAGCACCGGGACAATTTGCGCAGGACATGATGCACGGTGGGCATGAGGGATACAATATGCGCGAATATTTGTAGGGGTTATTTTGATTGGTTCAAGCAGACTACATAGCGGAAACGTGTTGTTAGTGAACATGTGTTGATGTTGAGGTTTGAACATACGAGGCAGCAATAACAAAATCTGACTGGACGATCACAGCCGGTAACGATTTCCCTTAATCCGGAAACGATTAAAAGTCTCAAATATTACTACTGGAAACGTTTGCCTTTTGACAGGAAACGTCTAAAGTATTGGAGGTTATAACAGCAAACGTCTGCTTGTGCACAGGAAAGGTCTTCCAAATGTCAATTCATGACATCTGATTGGTTGGTGCAAGTTAAACATTTAAATTTATTAAACGTTTGGATTTATGGCGCGAACGGCCCTTCTTAAAAGGTACCGACATAATGAAGTTGAACATACCAAAGAAAGGCAGTCCAAGAATAAAAGTAACTCCGAAAATGGAAGCCGAAATATAGAATATTATATCACAATGACTTCCATTTTCGGAGTTACTTTTATCGTAGTTTATGTGAAATTGATCTGTGGGAACAATGAAAGGTAGTCCTATAATAAGGGAAGTTGCACACGTTACGCTAACCATATGTTACATGTACCCAATTAATTTCCGTCCAATTAGACACTACAGTAGGTGTTCATCCAACCTTGACTCAACCAAAATAGCTGAATTTTGCTCTTTATCTTGATACATAATTCCTCCAAAACGTCAGTTCCGGATTCCAGATGAACACCATGACCACCATGTTAATTTAACCAGCATAAAGAAAGCAATATGATACCTTCTTTAACATGGTATTGTTGGTGTTGCGTTGAAACTGCAAACTGACCTGTTGAGAATTCAATGGAAAAAGGGGCCAGTGGAATGAAGGCTATGCCTAAATACCCACAGGAGATTAATGTCAGTTTGTACAGAACATACATGTACCTAGGAGTAAATAAGAGAGATTATACTTAGGGGTAAATAGAGATTGATTTAGTGTTATGAGTGAGAAAGGCTGAACATCAAGGTTGATGATGGTTATGTCACTAGTTAGGATAAGACAAGACATGTATTACACTTTCTGGATATCCCACAGGTTGACTGGTGGAGTACAAGATAGGAAAAGATTATAAGATATGTTACAGCTAGCTCTTGTGAGAAAAGCAAACAGTGGCCTGCAAAAGTGATAATGAGACAATGGTGGCCAGGTTGGCTGCTATGGTAGAGCATCTCTCACATATACACCTAACCAGCTAAACTGTATAATTTTCTCAGCAGGGTCCAAACTTTGATAAAGTGACGATACCAGTCTGCCATACTTTAGAGCGTATTAATCTCATATTTTGTGGGAAAACAATAAACAGAGTAATATTTAAATATATACCAAGTGACTATTAGTGACTAAATATAGACATACAAAAGCCTTTCAACCACTAAGGATCCCCAAAACTCATCTCTGTGGAACTACTTTCATGCAGCGTAAGGCTATCCCGTGAGTCGGTTTGCACTTTTGTCCATTTCCCTACAGCATTCTAAAGAACCTCTGGCTAACGCCAGATCTCAAAAACAATTGAGTGCTTTTACGAAAACAAAACATTAATTTTGAAGGAATACGAGGAACTTTCCAGTTACACCCTAATATCATCCATTTTTAATTTACTCATGATGCTCTGCTCCGAGTAATATGCTACAGGCTCAAAAGAACTTCAATATCATAAGCCATAACTGCACTAAGTTACAGCTCTCAACATTTCTTCATTTTGGAGCACCAGGGAAAAGCCCTCTGAGAAGGAAGTGGGGTGGCTGAAACCACCTAAACCAAATGGTTTACATAATCGCATGTGTAGAAGGGAACAATCGCCCTTTATCCATGTAAAACTTGACAATCCAGCTTTCCATCTCGTAAAATGGAAGAAAAAAAGATAGAAATGTTCAAGGCTGGCCAGGTTAGTTTACCCCATGTTGAAACGTTTACTCCATTAGGCGTCATCGATGCTCATCCATTAACATCCGATGGGTTATTTGTTTGAGCTGATCTGTCATCGCAGCTCCCGAACTAGCGTATCTAATTCTGCTTAAGTCGGTGCTAGGGGCCGTGTGAATACTTCATAATCTCCACATGAACCGCTACAATAAAAGCGCGGCTGAGATACTAAGGTTACGCCGAGAGTTCACCGTATTCTCTGGTCTGCATGTTTGGTGCCGAGGGAAGCTTTATTGTTGAGTCATATGGTTGCTTTTTAACCGCCAGGCGTCGCCAATTTCTCCCACCTCTTGCTTATTGCTCCAATTTCAATCATTCTACTTTCAAGTTTGAGAGCTGAATTAACAAGTGTTACACGAACCGGGGACTCGTATTATAGTTATACGCGTCTCTTGAGTCTGAGGAGTGTGAGGGTGAACCTAACAAGAAAAATCCCCAAAACGGCATCTTACGCCTGTTGGGAGCCGGGATATTTCTCTGGAAGGCCGTGAAATTACGTCGGGATAGCTAAAAGAGCTATATCAGAGAAGGGACTCTAAAACCAAGAAGAAATCAAAAGGGCATTCAACACCCAATGGAGACCGAGAACATGCAACATACAATTTACATGTTATAGCACTGGTCTATATATTGCCATTGAATGGTCACAGCTTTGGTCGAATGTTCATGGGACTTTGTCAGAATGGCTGTGGGATTATCAAGGGTGAAAATAGGGTCCCGCAGTCTTTTTTTTAATCAATGGGCTGTCAAATAGAGTGAATAGACATAAGAAAGGAATCGGAAAGTGCATTTAGGGCCCATTGTGGGAGAGGAACATAAAATTAACATCTACCTAGTATAATCCGTGACGTGTCCTCCTCCTCCTCCTACTCCTCCTCCTCCTACTCCGCTTTACTCACAGCGGGTCGCATAGGTGTGGCGCGGGATAGGGTGGGGCGAGAGACCTGGGGTTTTCACTACCTGAGATTCCATGGGCCAGGCTTACACCCTACAGTAGAATGAGTCGACTGCGCATGCGCGACGAGTAGTGCGCGATGAGTAGTATAGAAAGGGCACGCGATCTCCCTATTCATATAGGTGTGGCGCGGGATAGGGTGGGGCGAGAGACCTGGTGTTTTCGCTCCATGGGCCAGGCTTGCACCCTACAGTAGAATGGGTCGACTGCGCATGCGCGATGAGTAGTATAGAAAGGGCACGCGATCTCCCTATACCTATAAACTAACCCATGGGGGTGAATGAACACATGGGGTGAATGAGCCATGGGGGTGAATAAGCACCGACTCCTATTCCTCCTCCTCTGCTTCACTCACTGCACAGTGGATCGCATAGGTGTGGCGCGGGATAGGGTGAGGCGAGAGACCTGGGGTTTTCACTACATCAGATTCCATGGGCCGACTGCGCATGCGTGATGAGTAGTATAGAAAGGGTACGCGATCTCCATAGGGTGAGGCAATGAGGATCGGCTCAGATCCCCTGGGGTGGGGACATGCCCCTGAGGGCAGTGGGTGGGTTCAATGAAAGTTCGTTAAAATAATACGTGACTTCTATCCATCGTCATTGACATGATTGAGAGTGCTTAAGACGATTCCAGGTTCAGAGGCATATTGGGGGAAGGGTCTAAAACTAAATATAATATATTCCACTGGGTGCCAAGACCATTTCATTTACATGTGCATGGTTCAGCACCCGTGCATTACTCTAATTATATGCCGGTTGTACATGTACATCGTCAAAAAAATGATACTGAATAGGGAGGATCCTGTGTCCAATTGTTGTTGGTGGATTCAGCTCCACTCTAGCCCCGTTCCCCCTCTTCCCAGTGAACTTTTCTCTGGTGCTCGGAACTGCTTAGAGCTGGCACTTTATGTCTTTATACACGCTCAAAACTAAAGTGTTTAAATTTACTCGTAAAGTGTTGAAATAACCCTTCAAGTGTGTCCACAGGGACAACATTTAAAGGGCAGTGCCTGTGGACACACGTAAAGGGTTATTTCAACATTTTACGAGTAAGTTTCAACACTTTAGTTTTAAGCGTGTGACAAATCAAATTAGGGCCATTTTATTCTCGGAAAATAGCATCATGGGTAAATTCAGATTTGAAGAGACAGTGGTGTAGCTTGAAAATTGTTTTTGAAAGTATTTTCTTCAAAATTGGTGTATTTTTCTACGTAAAAGTCCCCAATAATATCTTATATCACATCAGATGATTATTTGCTAATTTACAAGGCAATTTAAGCAAAGAAAATCACAAGTAAAAAGGTTGAAAAATCGATCAGAAAAATCATCAATAAAATGGCTTATTTTTATAATATGACGTCGCTGTGACATCATCGCAGAGGCCATCTTGAATTTTGTTACATTTTCTGGTAGCACTGGAATCAAAGATATAGTGTGACAAGTTTCAGATTCCTGGCCTCAAGGATAACGAAAATAATAAAGCTATTGGTAAGCTATCTATTCTTTCATTGATAATATTTCCCCTTAGATGCCTTTTTGGGGGCCAAAGAGCGTCACACGATCCAAAGTAATGAGTACCCCTTCTGATATTGTTCTGCATGCTTCCATTGATGGATGTGCCAAGTTGGGTGCTTTGGTCCAGCGTGTCACGATCTTTTTGTTAAGCCATTCACTAAAAGGAAACAGCTTGATCTAACGCGGGTCAAATATATCCACACGAGACACATACTCAGAGTGTATGTTCATCCAATCATTGCTTACTAATTATGAGGCTACGTCTCCTGACAACAGAACCATTAGTACTGTGGAATTATGTATTGAGAATTCCACCACGACATATTTTCTCCCCGATACAGAGACGCCGTCTTAGTCACACTGCTGGATACTATTACCTGCGTCCTGTGCGGTTTCGTCATCTTCAGTGGTCTCGGTTATATGGCTTTTCAGAGGGGTGTTCCTGTACTTGATGTGGTCAACTCAGGTAGGTTATAATACCGGTGTAAGATTCAGATTACGTAGGCCATCGTTGCCAATTGCCACACCAACGTCGTAAACTAAAAATTACGCAGCGAATTTGCTACCACATGTCGTGCACTGGCGATTGTTAGAATCTTAAAATTCTATTTTTCTCTATTTCCATGTTTCCTTGAATGTACTTCGTATTATGCTCTATAGTTTCAGTTTATGATCTCTATTACTTGGATCCTTCATCATCCCGCTCCCGACAAAGTCGTTCAATGAAAACGAGCGATCGCGGTCACATGGTCGCCCGATATTTTTTCATCCACAGCCGTCGATTGTAATTCGGAGTAGCTCCTCTCTCAAAGCACTCGCGTCGGCTGGCTCGCGTCGATTAGTCCTCGAGCTTCATTTTGACAATAAGTATTTGTAATAAAGGCGAGCTTCAGCAGCTGTAATTCTAAATTACATATCATTCATAATGTGAACAGCTCGTATTTCCTCGTAATCAGCGATGATCAACGCCAATGAATAGTGAAAATGTGTGACTGAATGCAGGTTTTTGTTTTGTTTCCTGAGCAAACAACAACATAGGGTTCAAAGTTGTTCACAAGAAGTCCTTTATCGCAGAATTTGCCTATGGACATTAGCGAGTTCAGAAAGGGTCTTCAGCGGGATAAATTCGTTACACGGTTTGTCAGTGACCCAATACAGAAACATATGGGGTCAGTGCAATTTATATTGGGCGAGGCTGACGCCTGTGTGTAACTAATATTGCAGCCAGTTGGCTACATCAGGAATAATTACGGATGTCTGGTTAACGCGTCGCATTTCTAGCATGACAAAGATGGGCAAAAATTATATTATAATTCCATGGACCCGATGGATGTGTATTTTTATAGATGCTTTCTATTGTTTCCTTATCGTCACGATGAAACGAAACATATAACGGTGCAGGGGGAAAAATACCGGAGTATCGACAAGAAGTCATAGGACCCCACAGGCCAAAATTCTGACTGTATATCTAAAAGCATCACTAGAACCAAAAAATGACCTTTGTAATGATTTGTATCTCAGTCACGCTTTTATTGTAGATGTTCATGTGGACATCTTGAGTGACCTGCCCATACGGTCCCTATCACCGGCTTGAGTTGTATTAGATACATATGTCCTAGAACAACGGTTTGATCGTTTGATAGTTAGATAGAGAGTGCCGATATATCTGTGACTAAATCTATTTCTATATCACTTGCTACTTACACTTCCATTGCCTTGTAGGACCGGGACTATCGTTTGTGACGTATCCACAGGTTGTAGCTACTATGCCGGTTCCTCACCTCTGGGCGGCCCTCTTCTTTTTACTCATTTTCTTCTTAGGCATAGATTCCTCTGTGAGTAACCATGTTCAGTATTGTGGGTCAAAGTACAGCTTAGAAAATAATTCAAACCACTGAGTATCTGCGAAATCTATTCATTGGTCAGTTATTCCTAATATGGAGAGAATTTTGATTTCCAGGTGTTGGCAATATTCATAATTATTCCAAGCTGGATAGTATCAACGGATATTGCAATCATATCACGGACTAATATATGCACATATATCTGTAACTCAAAACGAAATCAAAGATTCCTCTTTTCTGCCACGAATTATATCATCATGCTTGTTATACGCCACATTGCTCAAGTGCCGATTTCAAAAATATATAAATGTTTGAGAGGGCAGGGAAGTGAATCCTTCTTTGAGAGCACATATAATACAGACATATCCTTGGTAGATGTATAGTATATATTCTTGTTTTCCAGTTTGGGTTGATCAAAACGATGACCAGTGGTTTGTTTGATCTTTATCCAGCCACATTGGGACGAAAGAAGGCCTTGGTCACTCTTGCCTTGTGCTGCGCTTTCTATATCTTCGGACTGTTGTTTGTTACGAGGGTGAGCCACTGCCAGTTTCTGCATATTGATTTTCCGGAAAAAAACCCCCAACACTTGAAATAGAGGACTGTTATAGTATACCCAGCAAGTCACTGTGTGATTTCTACAAATATGTTCGTCACTGCGGTTATTGCATAGGTTTGGCGGATTTAAATGATTTGTAAAAATGCCTGGTTAGCCATTGAAAAAAGTTCTCAAACCAGATTTCTCCCAGAGTGAGATTTGTTGGTCATAAATACACCTCAGGAATGCAGATTTGTAAAACAGAAAGATACTATATATATATTAACCATAAACACACCTACAATATTGGCGTGATTAAGACAACAGCAGTATAAAGGATGTAGAATAGATCGTTGTTGTTTTTATTTTTATTTCAGGCTGGTATGTACCTATTCCAGGTTATAGACTGGTACGTGGCTCTCTTCACGTTGCAGTTCATCGCGCTGTTGGAATGTGTTATATTATGCTATATCTATGGTAAGTATTTGGGTAACCGATTATCCTGACTGATGGGGATATGTTATTTCAGTGGGGTCACGAACCGTTCGATGGCCTTTGCCAGTGTGGAGGCTAAGAAAGTCCGGTGGCTACGAGTGCCCGTCTCCTGTCTTCTAACCCAGCTAGGACACTTCTCTCCACGTTGGGGATAAGAGTCCGTCCTTGGTTACAATATAAAAGGATAAGAAAAGGGACACTAATCACCAGGGCGTTCCTATCCATCACACCGGTGTTCCTTTTCCAATGATGAATGTATTGCCAAAGAATATTCCTGGTTTATGCTTTCATGAGATGACGTCGTGACTTGCGTGTTCAAGGCACAGGAAATTAACATTTCCAATCACGTGAACGCACGACCGTGAAGGGGAATATGCATGCGCCACCAAACTAGTAATTGCCAACGGTCAATCAGCTATGAAGTACTTCGCGTTCTATGATCTAGCATTCCGCGCGGAATGTACTGCGCGAATATGGCGTATGGATGGAATTAGAAAATGTATGAGACATTAAATATTATATTAGCCGTTAAAAAGTAGCCAAATATATACGAGATACAACATAACGATTTTGTTTACCTTTTAACAGGTGTCGACCGCTTCATAAATAACATTATAGAGATGATGCCCTATTGTCGGAGATGGTTCCTGACTCTCATGAAGTATTGCTGGAAGTTCCTGGTACCCGTTATGATGCTGGTAACCGAAATAAGTCATTTCGCAATTGAATATTACATACTACACAGGCAATTTTTCACAGGCATGTACTGAACTGTACAATACTGAACTGCACTGCACGGAAAGGTCCACCATACATGCAACTACTGAGCTGTGACCGAACAGTTCCTGTGTGGTAATCACAGCTCAGAACTGCACTGCACTCAACTGAGCAGTACATGCCAGTTAGCAACAGCCTCGTTCCAAGAGGTAACTGACCAGAACTGCACAGTAACAGGTTGGTAACTATTCAGCTACCACGCAGTACTATTCAGTCCGATTTCTTTGTTGTACTGTACGGTATCCAATCAGTACTGACCAGTTACTGAGTGGTACTGTGTGGATACGGGCAAGTACTGTACTGATGTGTACCGTTCCGGACCCTTTCTTGCGGTTATCATTTAGTTACCACACGGTACAAACATGTGGAAATTTGGCTGTGTATGATACATTGTCCAGATTATTACTTTCAAATTTGAACTATCTATTGATATTCATTCCCATAGTCCATTCGATACCATTAGAGACTGAAACTGAAACATATCGGAGCATATATTAATATTATCATTCACGTTTATATTTCTACGACAGACTGACATATAAAAATAGAGAATATATGCTCTTAGGAAATCCCTTCAACAGTTATTCACTTGTCAGTGAGACGAACGTGGAAAGGTTATATTTCCACTGTACGTCTCTATCGAGTTCATCCATACAAAGAGTTAAACAGATCTGAAGATCGTGAATGCAATTTAACCTATTTTCAAAAGTATTGAGAAGTCACAAAGGGAAGATTTGACAGTCCAGTACTGTGCACTTCACAATCGATCAGCACGGTTCAGAATGTGCCTATAACTGCATGGTTCTGTAGAGTGACTGGTTACTATTTCGTCGATCCAGTACAGTAACACAGAGGAACTGACACTGAGAACAGCTAAGATGCTATGAAGAACCATTCAGCTGCACGAAACTATACAATTATTGCCCAGTGAAGCATGATCAGAACTCCCCAGAGACCTTTCTCGTCAGATGGTAGAATTATAGCATAACACCGACCAGACCAAGGATTGCTCGTGAATGACGATGTTCTCTATAAATGTAACAACATAACTTTGCTTGTAATCAAAATATTCTTTTGTTAGATTCGCTACACTTTTTATCGTTAAAGAATTGCCTGATATAAGTTTTATCTTTCGATCAGGTTGCTCTGGTTTGCGCTATGGCTACATTTCGAACACCTCAGTATGGCTCATACAAGTATCCAGAATGGACGAATGTGTTTGGTTGGATCCTGGCGTTAACTTCATCTCTGCCCATCCCAGCGGTTATGGTGTACAAGCTGGCAAAAGAGGAGGGGTCTTTCATACAGGTGAACATTTGGCACGCAAAGTCCATTTTCATATCTACTCAAAATATTTAGGAAAATAGCAACAATTACAAGCGTTTGGTCCGTCATTCATTATTCAGCCGTCGTCCATTAAAGAATATCCACGCCCATAATATAAACACCCATTGCATATTCCATATAACAGTATTAGCACCAAGTTTATATAGACAGTCACAGTATACATAAACATAGGAGTTCAGATCTAGATGAGTGGTTAAAGCGTCCACCTGTCGAATGATCCATCCCGGGTCAAAATGGAACATGTTGCTTTCCCGCTTGGCGATTAACATTGCAAGGATTCATCAAGGATTGGATGACCCGGTGTCAGTATAATGTGGCTGGGTTATGTACCATGTCTGTCTACGATATGGTACTTCTGTGAAGTAGCACTATAAAGTGGCTGAATTATGACTGAAAAATGGTTGAAACCGGCGTTAAACCCCATTCCCTCAGTCAGTCACTCACCCCAATCCATTTTCCAACTACTGACCTATCATTGCGTTCCTAAAGTACGAGATTTGACAGCTAATGCATAATTGAATTAGATTAGTTGAGTTAAATCAGAACTAAGTCAACATGACATTATGTTAGACAATATATGTGAATAGCCCTCGCTGTCTTATATTTGTAAATAGATCTAGAATATATACGTTCTCACAGTTTTTTTTAAAATTTATTGTAGCGATTTCGACGATGTATAGAGCCCCGGATATGCCGAGAAGGCGGAAGTGACGGAAAATGTGATAAACACAACAGCACTCCGGGTTTATATTCAGATGTGTCGGGTGGAAAACATATCATGGGTCCAAGCAAAGCGGAAGAAGTGGAGTTGTTTATCAGAACTTAAATGCAATGCAAACCCTCTTCAGATTATCTATAATCTATATACAGACTGATCCGGCCCGAACTCTGTCATGTATTAACATGTACATGAAAGCACGAAAGAGTGAACATTTGGATGGAACTGTGCCGTATTAGTGCTATGTGCTAGAGACAATGAAGGGCATCAGGATGAAGAATTAAGGGAGCTCTTGGTTTAGAAGACGAATAGTTACAGAAAATTTGTACTTCATTTCACAAAATTTTGTCATGGGTATATTCCAAAAATTTATGTAACTGTATTGGAAGATGCCCATTTTCTAGTATTATTTGTCCTTTACCGTCCAATTATGATGCGACGTTGCCACCTTTTCGAAGATGAGATGAGTAATATCTTCAAAGCCTGCTGTACATATTCGAGTTGTGGCGATCTCAGGGAAACTGGGAGATCCAATCTCGGTGGTCGGATAACTTTTATCCCGGGATTCCTGACCCAGCATACCTTACAATATTTCAGCACATGTGTACTGTACCGTTCAGCATACTAGTATATGTGTGTATATGTGTATTGTACAGTATTTTACATACTGGTATACATGTATGTTTGCTTCACAGTATTCCAGCATATTAGTATATGTGTACTGTACAGCATTTCAGAGTACGAGTATATGTGTACTGTAAAGTATTTCAAAATTCTTGTATATATGTATTGTACAGTATTGTACAGTATTTCAGCTCACTAGCGTATGTTTACTGTTCACCATATTAGTATAGAATTCACTAGCATCGTAAGCAGTCCGAGCCTTATTGAATCGCTTTGTGATGATTTGACCATAAATTACGACATGAAATCAGTGCACCAACTTCTTACTTCTTACAAATCAAATATTCACCGAATAAACTGCTTTTACGAAAGCCGTTATTGTTGTGACAGTCAGTCCCGCACACCGCTCCCTCACCCTCACCTTGGTACTCGCCAATATTACGCTGAAAGCGATGTGTTTCGCCTGGTTAAATCAATATATGCCCTGCCAAATACGTTTCATTCAAGATGAGATATATAATCAACCTCATAGCTATTCTCAGTTGAATGCACATTAGCGAGTTGGTAGATTGGTGCATATTCTTCTGCGCCAGTATGGATGCTAAGAATGTCTAGTGGCTAAGAGTGACCGTCCCCTATCTTCTAACCATGCTAGGACACATTTCTCCACATTGGGGACAACTGTCCGTCTTTGGTTGCAATAGAAAAGGATATTAAAAGCGACACTAATCACCAGGACATTCTTATTCATCACACCGGATCTCGCTATTTCTACAGTATACATATAGATTATAAAAAAACTGTTCCATTGAACTGTTTTACTGATCGCAAAACACATTTTGTTGTTGAAAAACATCGGACAGTAATTCAATTTATTTAGAAAGCCAATGACACTTGGTTAGCTGTTAGCTTCTTATAATATATCACAGAACTATACTCTGAGGCAAAATAAGCGGGGAATCCCAGATGACCTCGGGTCAACTCCGATATAGTCCGTGGGGCACTCATCGACGACAGCCCTAGATGGAGAGTAGGTAAGAGAAAATAATGTCGTCTTGGTAAGGTTTAAGACTAATGGACAGGCATCGCCAAATATCTCCACGAACTTAGTTATCGAACCTGTGTCTTGTAAATCCCTCAAATCCATGCAGTGTATGTAGGCGAGCAGTTCTGTGATGATACATGCAAGGCAATTCCATGCTGATGCAAATCAATCCCCATATTTGACAAGTATTCCGTATTAAAATTTGACTCGGAACGTTGACGAGGGAAGTTTTTTCCATTAATCCATCAAATCATGACAGAAGAGTCAAATTAGTCTTATGCTCGATGTGAATTGGGTCAACTTTGTTCGGATTATCCTGAGATCACATTCGAATAAAAGAAAAAATCTTCAATTTACTATCGCTATCTTACCAGCAAATCAAACTGATATACATAATCGTATATCAAATCCTTACAGTTACGCAGCACGCTATGCAGGAAAGCACAGTATGGCCTCACTAAACTCGTCTGCGCTGACAAGGAGATTATCGGGATGTATCTCGGGTTTTATGTACCGCACTGTTGTTGTTGTTGTTGTTATGTGCTTGCTATCAGCTTTGTATCAGTTTCATTTAAATGTATTGAAATTAACAGTTTACAGTGAACTGAAACTTACTTGTACCGGTAATTTAAGTGATATTGAATAATATAGTACACCAAACTGGTGACATATGTGAATAAAAAGAGGTTGATAATATTTGTGAACTGTTTTACAAAATTTCATTCGGTATATATTGGCAGAATATCCAATTGTGTGGTCGTGTCAAGGGATCTTGTCAAAAACTTAATTAGTTCAGCAAACTAAACAGGTAAATAGTCTTGCCTTACATGGTGGTCTCGCGGATAAACGATGTTTACTTCAAACGTTTCAGGAGTTCTGATTTTACTTTTGGCAAACTCATGCCACCTGATTCTTCGACATTCTGACTTTACTGCTCATGAAATTGGTCAAATTTGATCGAAAACAATTGATATTGTGTCTGATAAAGATAACCCAGTGATACTACTACTTGACTGGTTCAGGTTATTCAGGTATCCAAAGGCTAAGGTAAAGACAATATAAAGTCCAAGGTAAAGAACAGACATATGACATTTTCCAAAAACTGACATATAAAACCGGGAGTCTATCAGTATTTGAGCCGCAGTACATGAAAGCTATTCTCTAGTAATCACACTTTCAAGCATTATGAGGAAAACACAGGACAGGTTCTGGAATTTACAAGGTGTGAAAGTATGTCCTGGTGGAAATACCTGGTTCTTGTAAAACTCCAATCCCTCAACAGTCAATCTACAACTCTATGACAGCGGCAAGTCCAGACGGAACCTTTAGGACGTCAACTAGTGTCTTCCATAGTGCTATTATAAGATCACCTTCATAAGTATAGACCAAACATAACCATCGTATAATTCTATATTCTAAAACATTCCCATGCTCTTGCTAACCACCAGAGTTCCCCGCTAGCTCAGTCTCATTTCCATGAGGTCTTTCTGTCTTTCAGCATGCCCTCATTTTCCCGGGCTTATGGCCAGAGAAAAAAGCGAACAGCTTCTCTCATTGGCCAATATTCATCCTCACACACATTCTCGCGTATCCGGGGCGTTTCACGTGTTTAATTGTGAGATTACTGGTAACACTAATTTCCATCCAAACAGTGCAATTCCAGGCCATCAGGAATGACCACATTGCTGCAACGCAATTTTTCATAAACTTTTGTCACAATGTCACATATGCAGGCCCCTCTGGTATATTACTCTAAAGATAGGAACAGTTTACGATGTCGAAATTGTAATCATCTCTATTGTCGTAAAGTAAATGAGACACGAGGCCCCAGAGATATAGGTCTAAATAAGATGTGCCGTTAGGGCCATCTGTAGTTTCCTTCAAATCTGGTGAACGTGGATATACATACTTCACTGCGCCATTTATATAGCGATTATCCACAGCAAGAAGATCGTCTATATAGCGTTTGGTGAATAAGAAGGAAGGGGCTTTGAAATTATCTGTTTCAGAAAGCGTTTGAATATAGTCGTATTGATAAAAGAACAAAAAGCCAAAAGGGGTGCACAATTAGTACCCACTTACCGATATGCTGATGATATATTGTATTGCCAAATTTCACACATATATTATTAATGAGAAATTCAAGCAACTTTATAAAAGAAGAAACATCCCGTGAATGATCAGGTATGCAGTAGAGCTAAAGAATATTACATATTACCTTGTAGGTAGTAGAACTAAAGAATGATTTATGGCTTCTGAATTAATATATCGACGATCAGTTTACTTGAATACCGATACTATTAATGAACTAAGTCAATAAGGTCCTGATGAGGGATTGTCGTATTGAGAGTCGAGAAATCCCATGTGGATACATATCTGTAGGGTATTTGTCTTTTCGTTCTTCTGTAAGGCATTTTGAGTTTTCCAATACCCACATGCATCCAATACCCACATGCATCCAATTCCCAGAATGATTTTACCTCCAGAAGGGGCCTTGTCAACAGGGTTGAAAGAAGCTTGGTGGTGCAGCTTCTAGAACCAGATATGAATCTAGCTATAAGCTTTGTATGGTGCTTCATGCATTTTGAGATTTTGTAGACGTTTTCGGCGATGGTGTGCTAAAACTCAATTCCAGCACCTGTAAATAGTAATATCAACATATGAATGCTATACTCTTTGGACCGGAACGACAAAAAATGGAGAGCTGAAACTCCGTGACTTTTCAGATTATCATATTGGAGTCATTTTGAGCCTATTTGCATGACACCTGAGCAGAGAACCATGGGTAAATTCAAAATGGCGGCCATGTGGGGTACCAGAAAAGTGATGTTTTTTGTCATATTTCTTCAATTTTTTTGCTTTTCTGTATGGAAAAGTGGGCAAAACCTATTTTATTTCATAGATTATTATTTACTAATTTATCATGCAGTTTTGCGAAGAAAAAACAAAAATAAAAAATTCGAAAATTCTGACGGAAAAATCGTTCAAAATGCTCTTTTGGAAATGACGTCACAATGACGTCATCTTGGCGGCCATTTTGGATTTGTTTACATTTTCTTTTAGAGCTTGACCCAAAGATATAGTGTGGTAAGTTTCAGCGATAGCGAAAATTGCGGTACACCCCAAATCACACAGGCCAGATAGTTTTAAACTCATTATGTATTTTAAAATGATATGGTCATGCCTCAACGCATCAATGAACTTTTTCCAACCATGGCTGCGATGTCATGCGGTGGGGCTTGAATAGCTGGGTAATATTGGATATATTTGAATGGCGGTTTGTAATATTGGCGAATCTTTTGGCATTGTGATTTGTCTTTTACTCCGAAGATTTGCTATACACAACAGTTTCTGTTCTCGGATTTTTCTCTCAAATCCAAAGGGGAAGCCTTGGTAAATGGGTAATTGCCGTTTCCTAACTGATTGTCTAAGACCTTTCACCCGATTGAGATTTTGAATGAGTTTGCCAACATACTGTTGACCACACTTCTTACAGCAAACTACATAAATACAGTTTCTAGTAGAACAACTGATATTAAGGTAAGAATTAACATTATATGACTTACCATTTAACGTGAAACTAAATGAAGCTGAAGTATTAAAGAGTGGACACGTGAGACACCCACGGCGGCCACATTTGGTAATCTTAAGATCATTACATAGAGAATTTGGTGCTAAACAATCTGAAGCGAAATCGAATTCAGGGACCCTGAATGCCAAAGCCCCAACCCATGTTTGTATTTGCAATATGGCAGTAATCACATATCCTTTGGTCGCGTGTCTTTCATACTTTTGTGGGGAAGTCCTTGAAATAATTTGGAACACCTAAGTCATTTATGGGAGATGTCATTCAGGACAATTTCGAGTTCAAAACAAAAAATGATCTTACAAGAACGCGCAAAATACATAACTCTCCTGTGCGTGCGTTTCTAACATAGAGGTAATTTGGAGCAGCTCCGATTGCGAAATTCGCGAACGTTCAGTATGTGTTTTTGTGAGAGTTCCAATCCCGGATAAGATGTTAGTCACGTCTTATTAATTAGTATGCCGTGAGCAGTTAAAAAATATAAAAAGTGGTATTTCGATGTATATAGGCTAATAAACATAGTATTGTGGTTATTACCAGAATATTCAGAAGGCACTTCAAACTCTCTACGCAGTTAATGTTTCACGAGCAGAAAATATAGGTGCCTCAAATGATTTCAATTTACATGCATTTACAGGGGTTTGCACCCCAAAAGGACTCGATGCCATTTCCGCATACTTAGATGGGAGAAATATGCAAGAAGTGGGGGAAATTAATGACGTCTCGCGTCTAAAAGGCAACCATATGATTCCACAGGAAAGCTTTCCCCGGCAACTCACATTCAGTGCCGAAAATACGGTGGGTTCTCGGACGTAGCCATGCTATCTCAGCCGCGCTTTTATTGCAGCTTTTCATGTGGACAATATAAAGTAACCATACGGCCCCTAGCACCGGCTTACGAGGAATTAGATATGCTAGCTCCGGAGCTGTGATGACATATCAGCCCAAACAAATAACTCATCTGATGTCAATGGATGAGAATAGAGGACGTCTGATGGAATAACGCCTCAACATGGGGTAAACCTGGTAAATATAAGAATATCTATAAACTAACCTGTGATGCTCGACATCATAGATGCCTCAGGCGGGTGTTCCAGGCATTTTGTTGGGTGATCCTGCATATGATCTACAAAACCATTATTCCGCAGATATAGGTTCACCGGATGAACGCAAAGTTGTTATTCTCTCTTATGTAGATGACTTTGTTGTCGCATACGTAGATGATTCACAGATTGTTCTGTTATCTTGGAGCTGATGGCGTCACATATTGTATCGACAAGCACCATGTTAACGCGCTTCGTGCAAAGTTATGACATTATGCTATGCACTCACAACGCGTTTTGTCATAAATTAGGCATATTGACATAGTTGTGACAAAAATCGTTAAATGCACGCACGTGTTAAAACATTTTGTCGCAATTGTGACAGAACGTGTTGACACTATATGTAGTAATAACGCGTTCTGTCACATTGTGGAAAAATGCAAAAACTGAGACAAAACCCGTTGCAACTCCGCGCAGATAAACACATGTTACTTTTATGTTTCGGTGTGATCTACTAAAGAGTACAACCAGGGGAACGAGCGGAGCGACATTAAACATTGTGTTTGGTGGCATTTATCAAACTTTAGACAATGTCTCTGTTTCATCTGTTGTACCCCTAATCACATGGTATGTGTTTTAAACTGAATATTCTCTCGCGAGATTTCACATTTGTCACATCGTCGTGTGCGTTTTCGCTGCATGCATTAGGTTCTCGGGCCCATACTTTTGCACCCGCTGATAGAGAACAATACCAAGTGAAGTTGAATTAGACTTACCTCATTTTTAAAAATCGGTTCCAAGAAGCCCTAGACATTACCTCAAGTTTAATTTATGCCCAGCAATATCGAGCTACTTCCGCTGAAATTTTCCAATAATTGGTTCGTTTTAGACATAGCAGAGTATCTAGCAATAGTCAATTTAGCTTCACATGTGACCCTTTGGGGGAAAATGACATTTACTGATTATGAAGATTGGATGATTGGATTAAATCATAGTCCCACGCACACCGATTCTCGTTCCCGCAGCTGAGACATTTGCACATTAGCAAATTTGCTGACACAAATCAACGGCATTGAACGACGTTCGTTGGACGACGGAAACTGTTTTTTTGTTTATCCACCAGGCATATTTTTGTCGTATTTATATCGATTCATTTGTAATATACATTCATGTGGTCAGTACAACAAATACTCATTTGAGGTACAGATGTACTTGATATATGAGCAGGTATGTGAACAGTGTCTGCTTTTCTAACTCACTCTCACAAATGAGAAAATGTGGAACAATTTCCCACATTTATTTCCAGGAACAAAAAATGGAAGACATTTATACAATGAATTGGTGTGGGAGCGAAGTTCAAAGGCCTTATTTAGGAAGGAAAATGTTCATTTATAACATGAATTTCTATGGGGAATTCTAAATAGCGCAGAAATTTTTCATTGCTGCAGAAATGATATTCCACAAAGGGTATGTGATCACTGTGATGAGCCTGAACTGCATAATATGTTAATCATCAATAGTGGCATAGTTACATAGTGTCATTGTGTGTTTCTTTAATTCAGTTGTGTGACGTCGCGTGGTGCATATATATTCAAATGCCCACTGAAATATATACTTCCTAGCCAAAAAGGCGGTATTTGCAATTGCATTGATATATGTCTCTTATCACTTATCCATTTTATCTAAACATATAAACATCATGACGTTTAGATCAGCACTGCGTAAAGCTGTCTTTTACAAGTAATGTTAATTCAAGTGTTATTTGAACAAAAAATGCTTCCTATTGGAAAGGGTGTATGTGTGACTGATCTGTTATATCTTTCTTATTTATAGCCCTAGCTGTCTGAAATTTATTATACTGTATTTCGTAAATGCCATCTACAATGAGAATTGGATTTGTATAATGTATTTGTATTGTATAGCGTCATTCATGGCCGTATACAAATATCAACTTGAAAACAATAATCCTTTCCGAAGAAGAGGGCTCGTAATTTACCTGTTATGTTCCAATCTTTTCAAATATTGCCTAGACTGTTCCGCATATTGCATATTGTTTATTATTTTTATCAAAAGTGTTTTTTGTATCCCAGTTTTATAATGTCACTTGGAGGTAATATATTTTATTCAGCATTAATATCATTTTAATATACAACCAGGATTTGGTCTTCTATCTCCACCCAGTTTGACAGAATTTGGGGGCTGTATCCAAATTTCAACTCCCTCTTCAAAGTCGAGGTATTCCGACGAATTAGACTCTCATTTGCAAATTGTGCGGTAATGAGTGAGTGAATGAGTGACATATATTTTCCCATTGCATGACCTTTACAATGATCTCAACATTGTGTCCTAATATCAAGGGGTTCTCAAGTTAGAGGGACAGTCGAAGTAGAATTATCATATAGATTCGGCAGATTTAAGTTTCTCCTTTGAGTGCTTTTCTTTCAACTGATCGGATATGTTTGGAAAATAATATTATATAATCTGATCGAGCATCAATAAATGCTGCTCTTTTAGCTGGTTGAGGTCAACCGTCACAGTTCCGTATATCAATATCTGATATTGTTGCGATCGAATGCACATTTAATGAGAAATTGATATTCGGAATATGAAACTAATATCTATTCGCATCTCTGAAAAAACGTGATTTTGTAAATAACTTCTGCAAATTTTTTTTACTGATGATTAAATTCTTAAACTCATGTTTGGCCAAAAGGTGCAAGGATTCCATGTGAGAACAAGGCATTAACAATAGAATTTTTGCCAGAATTCACGCGTAGTCACAGTACCGCTAAGAGTGAAATTTCAGAAAATGTTTTGCATATTATAGAATTCTAACTGTCTCGGGATTTGAAGTGGCATTATACGGATATTTTTTCATCAAAAGGTTTCAGGTCACTACCGGAATTATGAAATATTCGTTGAAAAAAGCTTGTATGAGAAGAAACGGGTTGACCCTGGCCTACTTAGAGCCTGCACCATATAATCCCAGCACTCTTCATTGATGTTGGTCATTCCACACCATGTTTTGGAGTTTGTCAACACCATTTATGATCTCAACCAAACATACCGACAAACACCGTCTAGGAAATTGAATATCATGACTATATTCAGGTCATAAATATAAAGTTACAATGCCCTTGGTACCTACTGAACATGGCTTGAAGATGGCAAAACTCCATGATGCTATTTTTGTTTCTTGTAATGAATACTCTAATCGTATGTTCATGGCTGTAATATGTCAGAAATAAAGGAAAATGCACTTACTTTGTAAAGCAGTTTTCATAGCTTACTAAATCACTGTTGTACAGGGGAGAAGGCAATAAGTGTGACTTTGCGCCCTTTAATCAGACCCAGGAGTGTTACGTCTGCGGATTTCATCAATACAGAGCGCGGTGACTGAACAATCAGCTGGGCTTACTGACCTACCATCGGGGGATAACATGTACTAGTTAACGATATAATGTCAAACTGTCTCTGCATATCAGATATCATTGCAGTAATAGCGTTTGTGAAACTTCCAATATATGTACTAACCGGAGTACAATCATGTTTCCCCCTGTCATGTTCCCCGTTTCCCCTGTCATGTTCGAGGGTTTCAAAATGCATCTCAGGTTTTGGGGGGAGGGGTATTTAATCTGCAAAAAAACGGTGTATTTATATTCCCTAAAGACTGCGAAGAAAATAATTTGAAATATAATTAATAAAACAAATAGTTGTTCTTTTCATTATCGTTCAGACTACGTAGAGACATATCTGTGAAGAAAATAATTTGTTGATGGAATTACATTAAAGAAGCAATATATTTTTCTTTTCCTGAAACAATTTATGAGAAAAATGGCATATTAAAATAAAATATAAAAGAATATTGGCTCCCCTAATTATTTTTCTTTCTTCTTTGTGGTAGATTTTTCGGTCAGATTTTCCAATTATTTTATTTATGCAATTTCCCCACAAAAACTGCATGATAAATTAGTAAATGCTAATGTGATGTGAAATAAAATAGTTTTTGTCCACTTTTCATCGCGGAAAAGCAGAGATTTTTCATCTTGAATTTACCCATGATCCTCTGCTCGATGGGTTATTCAAATAGGCTCAAAATGACCCCAATATGATAAACTATAAAGTCACAGAGTTTCATCTCTCCATTGTTTGTCGTTCCGGAGATAGCGCAGAAAGTTTGATAGGGGGGCCATAATGGCCCCCAGGCCAGGTAGGGTTAACACTGTTTGGTACTCTTTGACCCCGTTTTCTCCTCTTTGAGCATGTTTGCTGCTCTTCGACCCTGATTGCTCCTCTTCAACATTGTTTGCTCCTCTTTGACCCTGTTTGCTCCTCTTTGACCCGGTTTGCTCCTCTTTGACCCTGTTTGCTCCTCTTTGACCCTGTTTGCTCCTCTTCAACATTGTTTGCTCCTCTTTGACCCTGTTTGCTCCTCTTTGACCCTGATTGCTCCTCTTCAACATTGTTTGCTCCTCTTTGACCCTGTTTGCTCCTCTTTGACCCGGTTTGCTCCTCTTTGACCCTGTTTGCTCCTCTTCAACATTGTTTGCTCCTCTTTGACCCTGTTTGCTCCTCTTTGACCCTGATTGCTCCTCTTCAACATTGTTTGCTCCTCTTTGACCCTGTTTGCTCCTCTTTGACCCGGTTTGCTCCTCTTTGACCCTGTTTGCTCTTCTTTGACCCTGTTTGCTCCTCTTCAACATTGTTTGCTCCTCTTTGACTCTGTGTGCTCCTCTTTGACCCTGTTTGCTCCTCTTCAACATTGTTTGCTCCTCTTTGACCCTGTTTGCTCCTCTTTGACCCTGATTGCTCCTCTTCAACATTGTTTGCTCCTCTTTGACCCTGTTTGCTCCTCTTTGACCCTGTTTGCTTCTCTTTGACCCTGTTTGCTCCTCTTTGACCCTGTGTGCTCCTCTTTGACCCTGATTGCTCCTCTTTGACCCTGTTTGCTCCTCTTTGACCCTGATTGCTCCTCTTCAACATTGTTTGCTCCTCTTTGACCCTGTTTGCTCCTCTTTGACCCTGTTTGCTCCTCTTTGACCCTGTTTGCTCTTCTTTGACCCTGATTGCTCCTCTTCAACATTGTTTGCTCCTCTTTGACCCTGTTTGCTCCTCTTTGACCCTGTTTGCTCCTCTTTGACCCTAATCATGATGATGTCAATGATTCTGACCCTGAATCCGATCTGAACAGGCCAATTTCCCGTTATTCTTATACCAATGTAGTGTCTTAAACACCTTCTAGATTAAGAGTTATAAACATGACCATTGCGAATAATAAAATAAGAAACAGATATATTGATAAGATCAAGCAGATCTGGTGTTCTCATGGCCTAGGCCTACTGTAGCCTAGAAACGCATGGCCGTGTGGATGCATGCCTAGAATATCCTAACCCTTCAGCCGAGAATGTATAGGTTAGATCTGGTTGAGGCCAAAGATTTATTTGAGTGAAGCCAAAGGGAATAGATTTGTCCAATCCTGCACCAATTCCCTGTAAATGAAACGAATCATGGGACCCAGTTCTAGAGAAGCAATTGTGAATAAGGCAGAGCATTCTAGTCCTGTCGGATCATGGACGGATTTACTAAAATTGATAACAAGAACATATAGGTGAGTAAATAAATAAAACGAAAAGTTGAAACACGATAATTTAGGCTGAAAATAGCAGTTCCTGGCGAGAGATATCAGCTCAAACTACCGCCTTGAAAATACAACCGGCATGGGCGCGCTGTCGCATTTATTTACATGTGGGTCAGTACAAGTTTCGTCAGTACTTAAAAACATACATGAAGACAAACAT